>CABHPP010148733.1:0-22400 GCA_902168425.1 Peromyscus attwateri
TTTTATCGCTCAGTGCTGTTGTGGGCATTCCCTGGAAACTGGTGGTGGTTTTGCCACATTTGTGAATGCAGTCTGTCTATTCAGTTAAGTCTATTTATTTTACTGTTACAGGAGTAGCTACCCAGATTACAAGGAGGGGCAGGACCCTAGTGAGATTGAGGCGTTATTCTCTGAAAAGATCTTGGAATGTGATGATGAAACCATGGAGCTGATACTTCCTTCTGGTAAGTGTATTTGTCAAAAAGAGATAGCTTAATGCCAGTGTGTGGTGGAAGAAACATGTCTTCTTCAGTTACCTGCTGAACCGGGGGAAAAGAACATGAACCTTAGTATTTTTTAATGTTCTCTTTAAAACTGTAAACTTTAGCCGGGTGGTAGTGGCACACACCTTTTATCCCAGCACTCAGGAGGCAGAGGCAGGTGGATCTCTGTGAGTTCGAGGCCAGCCTGGGCTACAGAGTGAGTTCCAGGAAAGGCGCAAAGGTACACAGAGAAACCCTGTCTGAAAAACCAAAAAAAAAAAAAAAAAAAAAACCAAAACCTGTAAACTTTAAAAGTAGCTACTTGGCTCTAAGTTGGCTGATTCATTAAAACTGGGTTATTGTTTTTCCTTGTTTCTTTTCAGGTTTAGGATATTTTGACTAGGTATTTAATATTTTTAAGTGAAGACTGACAGATCCCTCGTCCTCTCCCTCTCTCCCTTCTGTGTATATGTATGCATGCCTTTTTCCTTGTGTCTGGTCTGTCTGTGTAGACATGCACGTGTAGAGGTCAGAGGTCAGTGGTGGGCATCTTCCTGAGTTGCTCTCCTCCTTACTATTTGGTAGTTTCTCACTGAACCTATAGCTCACCAATTTGGCTAGACTGGCCAGTGAGTTCTGGGGATCCACCCCTCCAGCTCTGGGGTTACAGATGTGTGCCAACATCAGCTTTTTACCTAGGTTCTGGGTATCTGAATTCAGGTCCTAATGCTTGCATGACAAGCATTTTACCAACCAAGCCATCCCCCTAGGCATTCTCTCATCTCTTCTTGATTTTCCTCTCTTTGAACTGATTCCTCTGGTATCTGTGTCCATGCATAGCTTAGGCTTCTGTTAGTTACTTTGCATGGTTATGACCAAAAATCTGGCTTAAACAAAGGGTTTATCTTGGTTCATGGATTCAGAAGATTCAGACCATGGTCATTTAGCCAAGTGCATTTCGGTAAAATATAATGGCTGTGGGACCATGTGGTAGAGGAAACTCTTTACTTCATGGCAAATAAGGAGGCAAAAGGAGTAGAGATAAAATAGCCCCCAGGGAGCTATCTCCAGTGATCTGCTTCTATCAACTAGGTCCGACCACCTTAAGTTTCCGGTGTCTTCACTTGGGGATCAACTTGAACATACTGGAGGTACCTCACATTCAAACAGTAGCAGGCTTCCAGAATAGTTTGTCATGTTGATATTTGAGTTACAGTACCTGGGTTGCCTCTCTCCAGTAGCTGGAGAAGAGGCATGGAGGATGAATTCTGCCTTCTCACTTGGAAAATAGGACTCATTGTAGGAATTTATCCCAGGATAGAGAAGATGAAGAAGTCATGAATCTGAGAAGCACCCACTGTTATTTCCTGTATAGGAAGGAAGAATGTGCAGCTAATTGGTAAGAATGGAGGAAGCTACAGAGGGCATGGTTTGAAGGGACAGAGAAGGGAATGTAGAGATGATAGTAAATATTAACAGATACCTGGTGTGTACTGCGTACATAGCACATTCAGGCTTTGCAGGTGGCCTGTGAATTAGATTCTCTTCTTTTCGTCTGGCATATGAAGCTGGCATGTTCAAGCAACTTATCCAGGACTTTACACCAAGCCTTTCTCCACTTCATACACTGTGTGGGGAGTTTTGCAGAAACAGTACAGCAGTATGGCACCCTCCTTGCCAGTGAAGGTGTCTGATGAAGCATTACATGTGTTGAAAGTCTTGCTTTCCTAATTTGCTGTGTCTAAAGCTGCAAAACACATCTAATATCACTGTGTAGTACAGAGAGCTATCATTAATTCAGAATAATCTTTAATGCCTAGAGCAGAGAGAAAGCCTTGAGGATGAAATTCTTAGATGGTACAGAAGTTTTATTGTAATGTATTGTAGCCTATACAATATACAGTGGTCGGGGCTCGTAGGAGCTCGTGGACTCCGGACTGTCAGGGAGCCTGCATGGGACCACCTAGGCCCTCGGCATGTGTGACAGTTGTATATAGCTTGTGGGGCTCCAGCAGTGGGATCAGGGCCTGTCCCTGGCGCCTGAGCTGGCTTCTGGGAACCTATTCCCCATGCTGTCCTGCCTCGCCCAGCCTTGATGCAGGGGGAGGAGCTTGGTCCTGCCTCACCTTGGTGTGCCATGCTTTGTTGATGCCCATGGGAGAATGCCCATTTCTGACCAGAGAGCTGGAGGATGAACGGAGGTGGAGGAGCAGAGGGGAGTTGGGGGAGGAAACGGGAGGGGAAGCCACAGTCGGGATGTAAAAATTTAATTAATAAAAAAAATACACAGCAGTAAAAGGGTGAATATAATCACAAA
Source organism: Peromyscus attwateri (assembly GCA_902168425.1). NCBI lineage: Eukaryota > Metazoa > Chordata > Mammalia > Rodentia > Cricetidae > Peromyscus > Peromyscus attwateri. The sequence continues at coordinate 2,560 of CABHPP010148733.1, forward strand.
AACATCTTTTAGCTTTTATAGAATGAGAAATTCTGCCAGTCCTCTGTGTCCATGGTTTCTATACCTGCAGAATTAGCCAATTGAGAATTAAAGGTGTTTGGAGAAATAATGTTGTCATGTCCTGGTTATTCTAGAAACAGTATAATATAACTATTTATTAAATGCTAGAATTGAGAGTAGTCCACAACAATACAGCATATAGGAGAATGTGGGTATCTGAGAGTGAATTCTGGAACCAGTGTCCTTACAAGTACCAGGAGCGATGCAGATGCTTAGTTTTTCTTGTAAGATGAATACTGTCCCTGTTCTGCTAACTCCAAGCTCTTACCCAGAGAATAAGTAAGCTGAATAAGGTGACTCTGACAAAGTAGTGTCTGACATGTGGAATACTATAATGTTTACTTCATTTTGTATCTCTTTAGCACATGATAATACACAGACATTAGTAACAGGCATATCTTATTTGAGAATCATGCTCTCTTTGGGTGAAGTTTTCATCTGGACTTGACATTTTTGAAAATTGGTGAGGAATATTTAATTATGTGGAAAACACAGTGAAGCCCCAAATGGGTGTCCGTTTAGGAAACTACTTCTCCCATTCAGATAATTGAGCAATTCCTAAATGTCTTGAATATTTTTCTTCTGAGGCATTTGTCTGTGTGGTCATTTCTTCTGACTATCATCTCTCTGGTTTCTCTACAACCACCAGCACCTTCTTTCTAAAACAGGAGGAGTGTATTTTCTTTACCCTCTGTGGTTCCTCACTGGGAGCCGTTGCCTTCAAGGTATGTGAGAGCGTCTTGTGGTCCTCCTTGCCACACACTCATCTCCTCTGGGGCTCTGTCTGAGTGGTGCCTCTGGTACTCTACTCCACCATAAGACTCATCTTGGTTTCCCCCGGGAGATTACCCCTGACCCTCTCCTGCTCCTAGAGTACTTGTGCGTCTGTCTGGTAGTTCCCTTTCCTCCTTTGTAATTGTTGTCTTGCCTGTCTCTCCGCCCTCATTCCCTTTGAAAAACGTGCATGTAGTTTAAGTGAATGCATATCCATTTCACCTATCTGAGATACAATGTGGCATTTCAGTATGTGCACATAATATATAATGATTCTGCCAAGGTGACTAGCATATTTATCGTCTCATACATAATTATTCTTTTTGTTGGGAACACTAAAATCCTCCCTGTTGGCACCTTTGAAATAATTGTCCTCCATCACTGTACGGACAGTGCTATAAAACAGTAGATGGAAGTGATCTCCCACTACTTTGGAGAACAGACTGCCCTTTCTCTTTCATCTTAGCACGGAGACTCGGACACATAAAAACGGCAAATATTTGTTGACTCAGGATGGAAGTGACTTTCAAAGGGAAGGCAAGCTTGGTCTATAGTAGGAAAACAGTGAGAGGAAAGGGAAGGAAAAAGTGAGCAGAGGAGGCTTGCAGGAACTTTGAGTCATACTTGATTTTTGCTTTACAGGTTTGTAAGAACTCAGAAAATAGAGATCTCTGAACAAGCATTATATAAAAGTGTAGTGGCAGCTACTTACTTTTGGACAAATGACCTCAGAAATCTCTGGATATGTGCCTAGATTAGCATGGGTGTTAGTGTAAAGCCAATTTGGGAAGGATCATACACCTAAGAGTTGCTTTCAAATGGCTTCCAAAGTGTCAATTGTACCTGAAGTGTACAGAGATACTCAGATTGTTATGGAGTAAAATCAGCAGCTAGATGGTTCCAAAGACAGTGAAAAAAGTACCCAGTAGAGGGCGCTCTGAGCATTTCTCCGGAAGATTGTGACTTGGCTCAGTTCCCTTGCATTTCCTTCATTACTCTTCAGTTCATATGGAGGAAATTGGTGTGAAAGATAGATTGATCTACTTGCCAACTGACCAGATGAAATTGGTGTTGTATCCATGAGAAATGCACAATTAATTTTAGGAAATTAGAGTTGGAGATACTCCAGTATCTAATATCAGTGGCATTGGCTGTTCAGCAGGCTGTTTCATAAGCAGTTACATGATAAAAGCTAGATGGACAGAAGTTTCATAAGTAGACATAACAGTTGTTATTGGGCAGTCAAGGTGTTCTAAAGCTAATCTGTTCTTCCAAGGGCCTTCAGGTTGAGTAGTGCTTAGCACTTTATGTGGTGTTAATGCCAAGTTCTCCCTGTAACAGACAGCAAGAGTGGCTCACTTCCCTTCTGCCAGCTCTCAGAAGCTGTGAGATGTATTTGCAAACGTTGCTTATGAACATGCATATTTATTTACGATATACTAATTACCATTTTAGTATTTACTTATTTAGGAGTAAACATCCTTGTGTATTTGGACCACCTGACCTAGCATTGTAATTTCGAAATCCCAGTAAATAGTGCTGAGATTTTTCTGAGAGGACCTTCATTTAGCTGTGAGTCTTTTCCCATTAGATTCATCTCACATGGCCATTCAGTGATGTTTTTCTGAGTGGAGGATGCACAGATGCAAACCAAGGTCTTGCCATAAAAATGCCTAAAGCATCAAGCAGCTGGTTTCAGAGAGATACCTTCTATCCATTCATCCTGGTGTCCACAGACGCGAGATTAGATTTGAAGGATCTTTTTTTTTTTTGGTCATCACCTAGTCTGATCACAAACATCACCCCTGGGTGGCAGGAAATAGTTTCCAAGTGTTATGCCAGGTACAGGGACTCAAAATAACTTGACACTTTTTCTTTCCATGTTAGTCCAGACATAGATCCTAACAGCAGATCTATAGCCTTCTAAAGCTTATGTGATAGACTCTTCATGCTTGTTTATTTGTCAATGGTTTTATTTATGTGAATTGAAACTACTTTAGGAGCTGTACACAGGATTTTACCCATCCATGTAAGTTTATTTTCAGTGGGAATGGCTATTTCATGCCTGTGTATATGTTAAATAGCCTGTGTTTCAGTTTGGAAAGGTATTTGATTGCTTATGTCCTAATTAATATTCTTCTAAAAAACATAGCTTGCTTTTATTAGTAAATCCACAGGTGATGTGGATGCCACTGGCCTAGGGACCAGTCTTTCATGGTAGTAAGGGTGGTCACCTTTGAAAATCATTTCCTCTGATGGTACCTAGAGTTAGCCATCTCTGAAGCTTACCTTATTTCTTAGTTTCTCAGCTCTGAAGCCATACGAGTTGGTTAGTTTCCCTATTAATGGTCAGAAAGCAATAGTTTAGGCTTTGTGTGCCATTCTGTCTCTAGTAGTTATTCAGGTCTGCTTTGTAGCACAGTCTGTAGAGACGTGGATGAATGTGACTGTGTTCCATGAAAACTTACAGACTGGTGAGATAGATGAGGACCTCAAGACGGAATTTGTTAACTCTTGATCTTATCAGACGTACCTCACTCTTAAATAGGAACTTCAAATTGTTCCTCTAGTCAATAACTTTAACTTATATTGGGATTTTATCAGTGCATTATAGAAGTTCTAGACTTTACATGGCCAATACCTTTCTCCCTTAGTTTTCTAATTTGACATGTATGTTCTCTTTCGTTTGTTTTAAAATCTTGTTTATTATTATTGTATGTGTGTGCATGTGCCATGGGAAATATGGGAGGGCCAGAGGACAACTCTTTGGGTTGGTTTTTCTCTATCACTTGAATGCGGTTTCTGGGGATTGAACTCAGGCTGCTGGGTCAGCACAGCATGCACCTGTACCTGCTGAACCGTCTCGCTGGCCCCCTTTCCTTTTTGCTGAATATATTTGTAGCATGAATCCTAATTGGTCTTAATAGTAAAAACCCAGAGCCAGATATCAGGGTAAATGCTGAAAGATTAGAAAAGGAATCAGCCACTAGAGAGACTTCTTACCTCTCCCGAATCCTCAGTCTAAAAGGGCCAAGCTCCTGTCTCCACCGTACCTTATCACTTCCTCTCTCTGCCCAGCTATATCACTTCCTGTTTTCTCCTCCCAAGAGCTGGGATTAAAGGTGTGTGCCACTACTGCCTGGCCTCTAGTGGATAGCTCCACACTCTGATCTCCAGGCAAGCTTTATTTGTTAAAGCACAAACAAAATATCACCACATGTATTATTACACAGTTGATGGGAGGTCTGTGCAATGATTGATATATATATATATACATATATATATACATATATATAGTATATAGTAATGATATACTATATATGATTGATATATATATATTATATAGTAATGATATCAAAATACTTTGGAAATTAAAATTAATTCATTTCTCAAAGCTTGATTGATTTATACTGTTTCACTTGATTTCTTTAAATAATCACAGGCTTTGAAGAGAATTTAGCTTAATCATTTTTGAGGTAATCAAGTTGTTTCCATCATTTAGGAAGGAGCATCTCAATTTGTCAATATGGCTAGATAACTTTGCTGTTGGTGGTGTGAATATGTTCAATAGCGTCTATGCCCCTCAGCCACTAGATGCCAGTAGCACTCCAGCTGTAAAGCTGTAACAATAAAGATCTCTACAGCGGGTATCAGATGTCCCTTGGGGTAAAATTCACTCCTGTTGGAGGACCCCGGAATAGAAAACTGAACCAGAGAGAAGATGGTTTCATTTTTGTCCAGCTCTGATGATGGCTTATAGACCTAATGTCAGGGCTGTTCCCTGCTTGATCTTCTTTCTCTTAGGAATTTTTAGCCTCCATCTCTCTATTTTTTTAATGTTGGTCTATTTTCCGTAGTAGAGAAACACTGTCCTGATTACATCTGTTTTCCTACTAGGTTTCCTAAAGCTTTGATGCCCTTGAAGGTCTTATGGGAAGCCTTTGGCTTATAGCTCTGACTTGAAAGAATTGTCCGATTCAGTATTTGAATGTTGCTCTTTTGAAAAACAGGTGCCAGAGTGGGTCATCGCTCCCTGATGAGATACTACAAACAACGATTTGGCTTGCCAAGAGCTGTGACAGTTGCTAGAAACCAGAAAGCTGTGGGCAGGGTGCTCCAGCAATACCGAGCCCTGGGGTGGACAGGCAGCACAGGTACATTGATGCTTACTTATGTATGTGGATTTCATGGGCTTGGGGGACTTCTTATCACTTGTGTTGTACTGGGTCTTCTCCAAGGGAGGTTGACTTCTTAGCTCTGGGGCTTCCATTACCACATGATACTTAGGGCAATAAGTTCAAGACGTGTTCTTACATACTTAGTTTTCCTGGCTTGGTAACTTGTTATACATCGTGTTTTTACTTAGAAATCATTACAAGCTGAAATTACCTGGAGGTAACACAGAAATGAAATAGTATCTTAGTGGTTAATGCTTGAGCTGTGGAGTCTAACGTGTAGTTACCTGTTATACACTTTGATATCGTGAACAGTGTTAAATTTCAGTTTCTATTTGTTCATTTATACAAAGGATATAATTAATAGGACCCACGTTGGAGTTGAGGGACTTGACTGTCATAATGCATGTGTGATATAGTACACATACTACAGGTTTGTCATTGTCCCTCTTGGGCCATTTTTCCCAACAGAAGTAGATTGAAATGAGTAAAGCTGACAGCCGAAGTTACTAAGCTTTGAAACCACAGTGTACTATTACTTAACTCTCATACTGTGCTGTACAAAATTGTCTTCTTGCTCTTCTGGGAAATAACAGTCCAAGTGGAGGTGGTGAAGAGAAGAAGTCAGGCTTTCTGGTGCCCTGCAAAGCTCTGGTGGCTAAAAACACTGCAAATGTCACTGTTTACAGAGTCCTGATCCACAGTTCTGGGATGCTCGTAGACCTGAGGTCCATTGCTTAGAACCCCCACATTGGTGTCTGTCTTTATGAGAACCCCACTTAACCTAAGCCAACTTTGGGAGTTCTCTACAAAGATTTGACTTCCTCTGACAACACGTAAGAGATCCTAGCCTCATCTCTTACCCTCCTTCCAACCACAGGAGCAGCTCTCATGCGTGAGCGGGACATGCAGTATGTCCAAAGGATGAAGTCGAAATGGATGCTGAAGACGGGAATGAAGAACAATGCCACTAAGCAGATGCACTTTAGGGCCCAAGTGCGATTCTGAGAGGCTGCGAGTGAGAGATGTATCTCTCACTGCACTTCCTCCATGTCCGAGGACCAGTGAAGCCAGATTGCGGAATGGGTCTTTTGCTGCTACGTCATTTGTTCTGATCTAATAAAGTCAGAATCATGTTAGTCTTCAAATGTCATTTTTGAGCAGTGTTTAAAGCTTTTAAGTGGGGACGTGTTTGTTGGGCTCCAGGACCTACATTACTGCCTGACAGTTGCTTTATTGCCTCAGCTTTCAAATGCTTTCTGGCTGTCAGCATAATGTGGGAAACATAAGTGATTTGCCTGCTCCAAAATTAGTGTGAATTTCAGAATAACTCACCACATCATGTCACGGGGACCTGAGTCAGGGACTTTAAGGCTTACATGGGAGCAAAATTGAAGGTCACTCACAATGTGTTTGGCTTAGGAAGTAGTTCATGTCTCTGGGCATGTCGATAAAATGCAGGAAAGGAGAGAACATGTGAAGGGCTTGTGAAGGTTTTTAATTTCTAAATAAGAACGAAGAGTGCCAGCTAACTTTTATGTAGTTTGTAGGACTGCCTCGCAGTTAAGTGTATGCAGCTTTAGTTTAGGCCGCTCAGGAGAAGGCTCTAATGATACATCGTCAGGAAGCTAAGCTCAGTATCCATTGAGCTACTTTTGTGACTTTGGAAAGGTGATAGAATTTTTTAACCTGTGAAGTGTTTTGGGTTGTTCTTTTAGTCTTTTTATCTCACAAGTGTGAGGACTCAATAAACCAGTGAAAGCACCCATTCCATAGCAGGCCTCCTACCAGTAGGTTAAAGTATGAAGTCTCCTTTACTGTAAAGAGTGCCAGCCAAGGCCAAGGTCCTAGCTAGCACAGAGTTCGGATGCAGTGACTTAAGGACGGATGCCAGGAGGCTGCAGTTGTCGGGCCCTTTTGCTAAATGACCTGCCAGTCTGGTTTACTTTAAACTTAGGGTATAGAATTGAATCATATGCTCCTCAGGATACAATTGCATTATCATTTAAATCAAGAAAGGAGCTCTGGTGTGAATTTTGTTCCTCCATGTCTTCTAGCATCCTCCCCGCAGAAGTACTCAGTCTCTTGACATCTCTGACATGTACTGAAATCTGTGCCTTTGTAGTGTATTTCGGGTGGTGTGTTTTTAGTTTACGCCCTACTAAGTCCGTGTACTAACTGTGTTAGACCTCTTTTTTTTTTCTTTTCGTTTTTCGAGACAGGGTTTCTCTGTGTAGCGCCTTTCCTGGATCTCGCTCTGTAGACCAGGCTGGCCTTGAACTCACAAAGATTCACCTGGCTCTGCCTCCTGAGTACTGGGATTAAAGGCGTGCACCACCACCGCCTAAGACCTCTTCTTGCTTTGTTTTCATATTCAGTACTTACTGAGTATTAGATGTTTTCATTCAGTACTTACTGAATGTCAGGTGTCTAGCTCAGCACTTCTGGCTGTTACCTGGTGTTCTACTACGTTGTATTTCCTTCCTTCTGCTAAGCTGATAACTTGGTTGTCTCTAACCCACCAGTGCCTCCGGCTTGTACTTGGGTATATATACACACACCTTTTTTGATCATCTTTTCTTCCTCCTCCTTGCTTCTTCTTCCTTCTCTTCCTCCCCTTCCTTTTCTTCTGCTTCTTACCACTGGGGTAGGAGACAATGGTTTTGGTGTTTACTAACCTCAAATACCAATACTTCCTACCTCTATTTTTTTTTTATTAGCTATCCTTTTCATCCACCAGGAGAGTCTTTGTTCTGATTTTGGGCTTATAGTGTAACCTAGTGTCTCACTTCTGTCCACATAATTTTATAAAACTTAATTTATATATTTGCCTTTTTGCCTGTGTGGAGGCTTTCTTCCTGGGATTAATCCCAGGACCAGATATGGCCCTACTGGGTTGGCTTATGTGGATTTAGCTTGAGACATCAAGACTGGATCACAACTGAGACAGCATAAGCTTATTCCTCAACTTGAATGTTGCAGAGGCACCCGGTGGCCTGGTTTTCACTGCCCATCTCCAGAAAAGACGTTGCTATATTCTTCCTGCATTCACTTCCACAAGTTTGTTTACTGAGTATAAGCACAGTTTTTTGATTCTCCATTGTAAGGTGTAGTATTACTGCTGTTTCATAAAGGAGACAATAGATAGAAACCTGAGGTAATTTCTTGCTCAAGTTCCCTAATACTGCTGCATACTTAGTCCCAGCTAGGCCCTGTTTCCCCAGCCTCCACAACCACAAATTGTAATGGTGTGAATGAATTTGCGCCAATAGTGTACACAGAGGGTGGTATAGTTAATTGCAGGTTAACCCTTGGATAAGATGCTTTCTGCCTTTTTTTCTCCATAAGCTGGAAATGAAGTGTACCGAGTCATCCATACAGATAAGGATGATGCCTGAGGGGTGGCAGAGCAACAGTATGAATGGAACTATGGGTCTCCAAGTGATGGAATAAAGCTAGCTGGGTTGGCTGGGTTAACCTGAGAGAAAGTGAAGCCATAGTGCTGTGAAGTTTCAATTAGTAGCCCAATATGTACTCTAAGAGTAAGTCCCCAAGTGCTGCTAACGTAAGTGTGTGTAATGCAGATAATGCAGATTTATTTAGGATATAGTTGACAGTAACTACCACTGTGTGACTGTTCTTGAGCTGAGGAGGGTTCAGTTCCTATGCAGAGCTTGGTTTAGAGACAGTGGTGAATAAGCACCACTTAAAACATTGGGGATTTTCTCAGGGCAGTGTGTGTGTGTGTGTGTGTGTGTGTGTGTGTGTGTGTGTGTGTGTGTATGTATGTATGTATGTATGTATGCATGCATGCATGCATGCCTTTATGTATGTATGTATTTGTTGGGGGCTGGGGGAAGGGTTTATCTCATTTTACACTTTGTAGATCATCCTTCAGGGAAGTTTAGGGCAGGAACTTGGAGGCAGAAACTTGGTGCAGAGACCATGAAGGAAGTTCTGCTTCTTGGCTTGCTCTTTAAGACTTATTCTGCCTGCTTTCTTGTAGAACCTGGGACCACCAATGTGGAGGTGTTACCACCCACAGTGAGGTGGGCCCTCCCACTTCAATCATCAAGAAAATGCCACAGGTCAACCTGGTGGGAGCATTTCCTCATTGGAGGCTTCCTTTTCCAAAATGACTCCAGCTTGTGTCAGGTTGACATAAAACTAGACAGCACATGGGGTAACTGATTTTTCCAACAAGATTGCAAAGGAAAGCCTGTGTGGCCAGGCAGTGTGTAGCAGGATCAGGTGCCCTGCATGAATCCACAGGGTGGACCATTTCTGAGTCTCTGGGGATGAGGCAGGCCTAAGCTACATTTGAGGCTCCAGAATTTAAAATTCAGGGTAATGTATTTATTGTCTCGTTTTTCTTATTTGTTCTGGGACAGTACAAACATTTTCATTAATTGCATGGCAACTACATGACCGCTTGCTCCTTTGATGCCTAGGTCTGCCTCCCCTTTCCTTGATGAGAGGCTGGACCTCTTTACTTTTAGAGTAAACTGTAAAAGCAAGGCTGTCAGTTTCTAGTGATAGTCATTAAAAAGCAACTTGGCTTTTACCTTCCTTCCTTGGACTCTTGACCATACAAGAAGTCTGACTATCCTGGGGAGTTCATACTGTAGGGAGTCCCAGGCCACATGAAAATATGATATGTTCTGGAGGGTCCCTAGTGAAGTCCCAGTTAACATCCAGCATCAGTACCACCATCTGAATACCTTGCATGCGACTTCACATAACAGCCCCTACCAGTTTCCAAGCATAATTTTAAGACAGCCAAGCCAAAACTGCCTGTGAGCCTTTCTCACATTGAACAATTGAATTGACCATTATAACACAGTTGCTTGACATTACTATTTCACTGCATTGCACAGTAGTAACTAGAAAGCATTGTTTGTGAATGTCTTCCACGTCCCACCTTCTGTCGGCGTTTCTCTGTCAAGATGCTTCCAAGGTCCAGGATTTACAGACACTATCTTATTTTAATCTTCATATGTGTAGCAACCCAAAGTCACACTGCTCTTAGCCACTGCTCTCATTTATGCAGAGATATGAGAGCCTCCTGGAATCAGAATTGTAGATTATGGTCAAACATTGGGATGGATTGAACTCACTAACCACCATTTCATCACTTAGCCTCAAGTTTTGATTACAATTTAAGAATCTACTCAGTGGTACAATATAACTTGTCTGTGGAACACAGTATTTGAAAGCGGGAAGAAACATTTCTTCAAATTGTATGTGTTTGCTAACCACTCTTTTGGAAGCTCTTCACAACTAGTAAAGTGTGGTTTTGACTTTGATTTATTTGTTTTTGTGTGAGTGTTTTGCCTGCCTGTATATATGTTGCATACTATGCATGCCTGTTGCCGTAGAAGTCAGAAGAGGGTGTTGGATCACCTAGAACTGGAGTTGCAGATGATTGTGAACCATCATGCAGGTGCTGGGAACCAAACCTGAGTCCTCTTTAAGAGCAACACATGTTACTGAGCCATCTCTATAGCCCAATTTTGTTTGTTTTCATGTTTGTTTGTTTTTTCTGAGTAAGCACACTAAATTTCTTAGAGGAACTAAATATACATTTAGCATATTCCTATATTTAATAAACCTATATTAAGATAATTAAAACGGTATTGAAATCACCCATATTGTGTTTCTTAAATCTATAATTTTGATTTCGTTAAGAATTCCAAACCCTGGCCTGGAAAGATAGCTTAGTAGTTAAAGAGCATTGGTTGCTCTTCCATAGGATCCAGGTTCAATTTCCAGTACCCACACGTGGCTCATAACCATCTGTAACTCCAGTCCTAGGGGAATTCAATGCCCTTTTACTGACTCTGCCGGCACCACATACATTTGGTACAGATAAACATTCAAACAAAACACCTTTACAGAAAATATTTTTTAAAATTTGAAGTCCTGTAATATTATATCATTTATGTTTTTTTTATTAAACACCACATCTGGCATCTCAGTGTCAATACCATTTCACTTGGAGTCACATATCTCAGGTATGTTGGCTGGTTCATTTTCTCAGTGTCTGCAAACGTGGAAAGTGAGATTCTAAGTGAAAGATTTTAGAGCTTCTGAGAGTGTTTTTATATTGCGTACTGTGTGAGAATGAAAGTATTAAGTTAACAGTAAATAGAGTGAATGGAAACTTTTAACATTTGTGCTTGGAATGACTCATTCCAAGATGTCTTTCATATTTCTACCTCAAGCAAGTAAAATTGGGTCAATTTAGAAATCTATTCTCCTCCTTCATCTTGAAACTCGGGGGTGGGATTCCTGGCCATACTTACATGTATATAATGTGAAAATACAGCAATGCTAAAATCCCAGTAAGATGCTGTGTGTGATTTATATAGATGAACCCCTTTAAACAGTTCTGTGGACACAAAAATGTCTGTAGTTAGTAAGTTGGGAGGTGACTCCAGGTATTTAGGCTACAGACATAGCGTTTCATGCTACCAGTTGTGAAGGGGTTTGCTTGGGTTTTGTTGTTCTTTTAAGTTCAGATCCTTTTAGAGTTCTCAGGTCTCTGAAGAGCTTTTGATTTTGGTGGCTGTGGCTATCAGTTATTATAAATTATGACTGAGAAAATTTAAAAATATTTATTCATTTAACATTAATAAAATCAGGGCTGGGATGTAGCTTGGTTGCTAGAGGGTTTGCCTATCATGCAGGAAGCCCTGGTTTCCATCCCTGCACTGCATAAACTGAGTATGGTACCTCGTATCTGTGATCCAAGCATTTGGGGGGTAGAAGAAGGAGGATTAGGAGTTCAAGGTCAGTCTCTACTACATAGCAAGTTCCCAGTCAGCCTAGGACACATGAAACCTTGTCTCCCCCCAAAATGAAATAATTGTTAACAATATTTTTCCAGAAATATATCACCTGAAGCTATAGTGAGATGAGCAACTTAAATTGCTTTAAACTGTTTTGTGGTGTTGTATATAGCAATGCCACAGACCAATTTATAAAAAAAAAGAATTTTATCTCACAGCTCTGGAGGCTGAGTTCAGTATTAAGGTACTAGCCACCTCGTCCGGCAAAGGCCTTTCATGGTATAAGTGAAAGATCAAGAGAGAGTCAAACCTGCTTTAGTAAACTCACTCTTGCAACACTGAACCCAGTCTGACAGCAGTATTAACCAGTTCATAAGGGCAGAGCCTCTTAAAGTTGACCGTCTCAACACTGCTGCCCTGGGGACTCAGCACATGCATTTTGGGGGACACATTCAAACAATGCATAGCATTTCATGACCAGCCCTGCCCCAAGTTAATGTATTCACAATGTACAGTCATTCCATCCAAGGAGCTCCCAAAGACTTCAGCAGTTCTTGTGAGCTGACTTTTCATCATGCAGCTTTCCCAGACTTCAGTTGCACAATTATGGCTGTGCACATTGTAGTCTCTAAGGCTGCCCAGCTCCTAAGGCTACCAGACATTTACCCCAGGGAACTTTCTGTATTAGTTTTGCTCTTACAGATCTCTGGACTTAGCCCTAATGAGTGTTCTCTGCTGTGGCTCTGCCCCTACGATGTCTCTGCTTGGTGCTATTATGTCATTTGAAATCTAGGACAAAGTTACCATGGTCCCTACAGCACTTGCATTCAGCATGTTTACAAAATTGGCACCACATGCATGCTACCAGGTTATCTTGTATCTTCTAGAGTGGTGGGTCAAGCTGTACCCTTGAGCTTGAGATGCTTGAGACAAGATATGGTGACTAAGAGGAACTGAGTTTGAAACTCAAGAAGCAGAGGCCACTGGTGGTGTAATACAACAATGGTGTTATTCCACAGACACCTCTCTGGAAATTTGACCTATTTTGCCTCAAAGATCTCTGGAAAATGCCTTTGGGGCCATTCCATTATTGTTTTGTTGAAAGGAACCTGTTTTCTATTTACATTCGTCTCCAGCAAGTAGACGGTTGACCACAAACTTGATTTTCTTACTTGAACACAATGTTTTACTCGTAACATGGTTAAGCTGAGAGTCTTTCCAAATCTTCCCATTATGCTTCTCTTGATTATAATTTCCCCCCTAAAATCACTTCTCTTGTCTCTCATCTAGTTGTAAATAACCAAGAAAAGCCGTTGCCATCTTGGGCTTTTTCCTACTTAGATAATTCTAACTCTTTCCTCTTAAAATCCATTTTCTATGAAGACTTAGAGCATGGACACAATTCTGTCAAGTTCTTTGCTAGTTTAAGGATGGACTTATACTTTGTTCGTCATTTCCCTCTGGTACCTTCTTAAAAGGTCCTTACCATCCATGTTTCTATCTGTAGTATGATCAGACCGTTATCTTTTACCTTTTGTCTTCTGAACTTTCCCCAAATTTGTGGAAATTGCTGTGTTCATAGAAACACAGGACTCTGCAAGCCTGCCCCTCTAAGTTCTTCCAGCCTCTGCCCACTCCAATTCCAAACCATTTCCCATGTGTTTAGGTCTGTGTCATAGTCATGGCTCCTCATTTCAATAGCGATTTTCTGTCTCAGTCTGCTTGTGTTGCTGTGATGAACCCCACAGACTGGGTGATTTGTACAGATCTTCATTTCCCATAGCTCTGGAGGCTCAGAAGTCCAATGTCACTACCTCGTAATGATCCCACTGTGCCATTACATGATGGTAGAAGGGCAAGGAAGAAGCAAGGAGAGTGGTTCCTGGCTGTAATCCCCTCACAGAAGGCTGAAGCAGGAAGACTGCCTTGAGCTTGAGGCCAGCCGAGGCTGAAGCTAATGTGTAAGACCCTCTCAACAAACACGATGGAAGAGGAGGAAGAGGGAAGACAGGGAGGAGGAGGAAGAGGAGAGGGCAGAAAAGCAAAGGGCAAGGGTGATCGAAAGGTAACTTACGGGTAATTTACAAACATGGTAGCAATTTTAAGCCATTCCGAAGAACAGGTCCTTGGCTGGGGAGATGGCTCAGTGGTTAAGTGCTTACTTTGCAGGCCTGAGGACCTGAGTTCAGAGCCCCCAAACACATATGGAAGCCAGGTGCAATAGCACATGCATCTGTAATCCCTGTGCTCATATGAGAAGATGGGCGGTAGACTCAGGAAATTTCCCCCAAAGCTTGCAGGCCAGATAGCCTGGTGTATGTAGGAGAACAACCGGAGGTCCTGTCTCAAAACAAGGAGGAACACAAGGACGACACCTGAGATTGTCCGTTAACCTCCACACATGTCCAGTGACCTGTGTGTTCCCCATCAAAAGAAGCCCCGTCTCTCATCCCTGTTGTACTGGGCATCAGGTTTTCAATGTAGGAACTTCGGGGAGCACACATATCATAGCATACATTTTTTTTTTTTGCAAGTCTCCTTAAAGGTCTAGCTTGAAAGAAGACAGCTATATTGCTATATATGCTTTTGTGTTCAAACTAGTATATAAAACATATGTAGACCTTGGAAATTCTTCTATTCTCTAATGGAAAAATATGGATAAAAGTGTGAACCACATCTCAGTATTATTACAAAATTAACCTTGGCTTTGAAAATTCTTTGCAAGGGTCTCGTTGATACCCGGGGGTTCCTGAATTGTACTTTGAGAACTACTGCACCTTGCTGCCTCTCAGGACACAGGGGAAATGACCTGGCTGACTACTAAATGCTCATGGAGAAACATTGCCGCTGAAGTAACTAACCCCAGCCTGCTGTGTAAGAATGAGCAGCAGTAACTGCCCCTGCAGATGAGGCTACGAACCCGCTTCTGCGGGTTCTTGACTCTTCACTGTACTGAGTTTCTCTGTCTCATATTCCTTATTATAGGACTTGTTACCAGTCCCTTGCTAAACATTGCGCACATTCAAAAATTGACTCAACGAGATTATTTTTTCCTGCCTCTAACTTGTACCATTTATTTCTAGAGCACAGAAGAGAACTTTTTCCTATTCATGCATTAAGGATAGCGTGACTTTGATAACAAAGTTGACTAATATGAAACAAAACAAAGTAGAGCAAAAAATCCCAATAAAATTTAGTCTAAATAATATGCTTTTAAAAAACATCAATAATGAATTATATAATTGAGCCAATTAATGTAATAAAATATACCGTACATTATAACTAAGAAGAGTTGGTTCAAAATTCAAGATTTTAATTAATTTTATTAACCAACATGAAGTTAAAAATCATACATGCATCTCAATAAATACCAAAAAGCAGTTGGTGAAATTATATGTTCATTATCAATGAATATCCCCTAATACAATAGAAGTGTAAAGAAACTTTCCAACATTATCTTTCTTTCTTACTTTTATTTTTAAATTATTTTTCTTTTTTATTAAGAAATTTTTATTCATTTTACATACAAACAGCAGATTCCCCCCCAATCCACCTCTATTCCCTCCTCTGAAAAGGTAAGGCCTCCCATGGCGAGTCAGCAAAGCTCAACAAGATTTTTTAATGAATGTTAAGATACAGGGGATGACTGATCAATGTTGGTTTTGACTTCGGATTGGCTAATGGTAGGCAAGACCATACTCAGCCAGAAGCGATGAAAAAGAGACTCAACAAAGTCAGATGCCCAACTCTCAGTTTAAAAACCTTTCAATTGCAATCCACAGGGTTGACCCCACCTTGGTCTGCTGGCAGTGGTCCAGAGGGTGCCTGGACCGGTCTACTCTGGTGACCAGCCCCAAGTAACCTAGCTGTCACCATAGAGCCTTTGTCCAGTGACTGATGGAGGCAGATGCAGAGATCCATGGCCAGGCATCAGGCTGAGCTCTGGGAATCCAACTGATGAGAGAGAGGAGAGATACTGCAGGCGAGGGACGTCAAGATCATGATGGGAGGACATGCAGAGATGACCGGCCACACTAGTGGAAGCCCATGAACCGTGGACTGGTGGCTGTGGAGCCCCCATGGGACTGGACTAGGCCCTCTGGATACGGAAGATGGTTGTTTGGCTCAAACTGTTTGGGGGCACCCAGGCAGGGGGATTGGGATCTGTCCCTGGTCTATGGACAGGCTTCTGGAATCCG
The DNA here is from genome assembly GCA_902168425.1 of Peromyscus attwateri. NCBI lineage: Eukaryota > Metazoa > Chordata > Mammalia > Rodentia > Cricetidae > Peromyscus > Peromyscus attwateri. The sequence continues at coordinate 18,559 of CABHPP010148733.1, forward strand.
GTGCCTGTGGTGTGACACCTTGCACAGCCTTGGTGCAGTGGGAAGGGGCTTGGACCTGCCTAGGCTCAGTGTGCTGGGCTCTGCTGACTCCCCATGGGAGACCTTGATTTAGAAGATGTGGGGATGTGGGGTGGCTTGGGAAAGAGGGCTGGGGGGTGGGAGGAGGGAGGAGGGGGGATCTGTGAATAGTATGTGGAGTGAGTAGAAAATTTCTTAATAAAGAAAAATGAAAAAAAAAAAACCCAACAACCTTTCAATTGGTTTACAGATCCATACACCCAGACTTTCAGAAACTTTATCTGAGGCATAAAGTGCACATGTTAGGACTCCTAGGACTACCTGTCAATCAATGCATTAATTTCTCTAGAAAAGAACATATTCTACTAACACCAAAGCCTTGGTATAGTAACCTATCCATTACAATGCACATATTTTTTTTTTCTCCAGAGCTGTGGGAATTTAGATTGTAGATAAGATATAAGGTAACATAAATGTGGAGCATAAATCTCCAGCATAAAATGAGGGACATGTGCTACCATCTCATTCTCTCAACCCCATGAGTAAGAAACACATGTCTAAGGATCTAGAAACATCCTGGCCTAATGTTTGCATTTCGGTCATCTCTATTGGCTCCTAGGGTTGGAGTAGTGGCCTCTGAGTTCCTTTCTGTAGATGTTGCCTGCATTGAAGTAAAAACCTGTGTTGTATAAGTAGCAGTGGCAGGGATTTAGACACATGGTGACCCTAGTTGCACCAACAGATGTGTTAACAAAGGCATAAACACTTTATATTTAGCTTGTTGAAAATATCCTTAGCCAGGACCATAATACCCTGAAGAATAAATATAACATTAATGGGCACAATAAGATCTATTACTCATTACATTCCCAACTAGCAGAGACTAAAGAGGTGACAGCATGTAAAAACTGGTAAATAAGAACCCAAACATATTGCTCATAACCTCCAATGTACAAATTTTCCCAGAATAATCAACCCTGGAGTTGTTGGAGGATAGAATCCCTGGTTACAAAAGAATGTTGGACAAAAAGAAAGGACTATAGGACTTAAAATAATACTTTTGGCAAATTTATCAGAAGGTGGAACTCCACGAGTGTTATAACGATGTTAAAGTCTTGAAAAACTTTAAATTATTGGTTTCTATGAGATTTTATAAAACTCTGTAGCTTCAAGGTTCAGGTAATTTAAAGTTTTTACCTCCCTACAGTATTTTTCTAACTTCTGGAGGAGATATGTTATATCTAGGCATCTGTACACACCACAGATATTAATAGGCAGTTTACCTTTGTACCCAATGTAAATACGTATGTAGATCTGAACTTGCCACTGTCACAAAATCAGCATTATGGCACTTCAAATATGACTCCTCCGCCATGTCAGAAAGCAGGAAAATGCTTCTTAGACAACTAGTGGACAACTAGAGAGGTGGAGACTTATCTTATGTGTGTGTTCAATTAAGCAGACGTGGCTGCTCTGGGGAGGTGGAAGGATCTGGTTTTCCCCTTTATTTTTCTTCCTTCTAGACCTCCTTCTCTTTCTTCTGTCTCCATGTTTCTCTCTCATTATTTTGCCCTTCAAAAGTTGACATTTTTCTATATACACCAGATGACTTCTGCTTTATTGCCTTCACTGCATAGAATGCCTTTATGAAAAAAATTCAATTAGAAAACCCAGGGCCCCAGGATTCCTAGTAGTAGGTGTGGCAGCACTAGTGGGCTGCCCACCTGGTGTCCTTGAGGAAGCTACTGGATGTGTAACCCCATCTCCCTCGCAGACCGTAGGAACTCCTTGTCTCCCTCTTAGGAGTGCCCACCTTTGCTGTGCACAGTTAAGTCCCCCCATCTTGCAGAAGGAAACTTACTGCTCAAGGCCACACCCCAGCCTGCGGTTTGGGGATGGACTGGGGCGGCCCACACTCCATGTCTGGCTTCTTTCCTTGACAAGAATAAATCTGGCAGCAATCCATGGGATTGCCCAGGGCTCATTGTTAGCTGAATCACAGGTAATTTTCTCCCTCTGTGGAATTCTTTTTCTTCTACTCTCATATAAAAATTGATTCTGAAAACATTTAACAATAAAAGTTCTTCACAGAAATCTCTTATTCAGAGTCCATTCTAACCTATAACCATGGAGGCTAGAGTTAGGGAACTCGAATTTGAGGCCAAGTCCCCAGTTGCCCAGCATGGCCTTTAAGGATGCCATAGCTGTGTGGTTGAAATACTGATGGCCTTAGTCTGCTGCAGCATGCAATTACTGCAGCTTTCACTGTGATGAGATGTGACGGCAATGCACTTGTGGGTGCAGTGTCCAGAGTCCTTGAGAAGTCCAGGGCCAGTAGTAACTGTTAGTGCAGTGCGATTGGATGGCAGCTGCTTAGTGCTAGAAAATGAATTAGAAAAAGGTGATGAAGGCTGCGGTGATTCATCAGCAACTCCAGGCTCAGTCCGAAGGCTGGAAGGCATAGGGTAGTTTATAAAGGGACTCTCATTTCCTACATCCAGAAGCAGGGGCAAGCCAGGGTCATACCTTGCACTTAATTCTAAGACCGGCAGAGCTTCAGAGGAGGCAGAATCCTTAACCTAGCAAGTCTGCTATTCCAGGGTCGGGAACCTGACTGCCTTCTGAGACAAACCTGGAATTTGTAGGTTAACTGAATCCCCTTGGGCTCACTCTCTAATTTAGAGCTACTTTTGTTCACTTAACAAAAGACAAATTGGAAGGCTTTGCCTTACATGGCAGCATGTTCCCAACTCAGGATCTACCCTGACCCCAAACACCAGACCAATAACTAGAATCAACAGTGGTGGTCTCCAAGCCAAATCCAGCCTGCAGTCTGTTTGGGGTAAAATGTCACTGGAATCCAGCGACCACACCATTCAATGTCACGTTGTCTCTGGGCGCTTTCATGCTATGTTGGAAGAGGTGGGTAGTCTCAACAAAAGGGCAGATGGCCCAAACAACTTAAAATATTGGCAGTTGGCTCTTTTAGGATAAATTAGGTGGCCACAGGAGTAGGAGAAGTGCTGGTTCTGAAAAGGAAGAAAAATTAATATATGCCAAAGAAGATGCAAGACCTAACCTACACACAGCTGGAAAGGAAGAATACACAAGACTACATTCTGAACAGCCTGGATTAAGTAGGATGGTGTGTACAGCTGGACAAAGTATATATATGGGATCTCTCCTGGGATAGAAGACTTAGTGCTCTGCTTGGTTTACTTGTTGACTAACCCTTCTTTTTTTATCAAAGTGATCACCAAACTCAGTAGGGAAGATATGAGAGGAATATATTAGCAGATATTGATAAAAGAAATCAAGAGGCTGAAAGTACCAGACATGCTACCTAAAATGGATATGGTCTGTAGGAAAAGAAAACCCACAAGTTTACTGGTTAGAAGACCAGCCATTTACTAAAGCTATAAGGGATGAGCTAGTGAGGAGGACCAAAGACCACTGAGAAACTCAATGGTGACTGTTCTCCACAGGGCAACAATGATGCCATTGACAATGCTGTGATGGAATTGGTCCCTCCAACTGCAGTGGGAGTAATAAGATCCCAGGATGGTAGAAGCCACGTGGCAGAACTTAGGTGGCAGAACCAAGGAGCTTGCAATTATTTGAATGAGTGCCAAGGCTGAAGTGGCAGCTAGGAAGCTCCCATCTGGAGACAGTTACTTAGATGCTTACAGCAGTTCTTCTTCATCTGTGCCAGGGATATTCCAAGACCCCAGCAGGTTTCTGAGATCATGGATAGAACCAAATCTATTCTTTCTATCTATCTATCTATCTATCTATCTATCTATCTATCTATCTATCTACACACA
>CABHPP010148733.1:30030-47541 GCA_902168425.1 Peromyscus attwateri
GTGTGTGTGTGTGTGTGTGTGTGTGTGTGTGTGTGTGTGTGTGTGTGCATATGATGAACATTTGATCTTAGGCATCTTCCTCATTTACTATCCAGTTTATTTTTCTGACAAGTTCTCTCACTGTACCTGGGTCTCACCAATTCAACCAGACAAGCTGGTCAGCCAGTCCCAGGGATCCGGTGGTCTCTCCCTCCCCAGTGCTGGGAGGACAGGCATGTGCTGTCCTGCTTAGCTTTATACACGGGTGCTGGGGATCCAAACTCAGGTCTTGTTTGCTTATTTGGCAGGCAGTTTACCAAACAGCCATCCTCTCGGTTTCTTTCTTCATTCTTCAGGATAAATTCCCAACAGTAGGAGGCCTGAATGAAAGGGCATGTGTACTTAAAGTTTTGATATATTAGCCAAGTGTCCTCCCCGGAACTGCTTGCTAGCACAGCTCTAATTGGCTATCTCCAAACCCAATTCACTGCAGATGTGTAGACATGACATTACCTGGAGTTAGGAAATTTTGTTTTGTTCCTTTCTTTCCTTCAGGTCCCTGGTGACCACGTGTCATTTTCTGCAAGTGTGGGGACAGGCTAAGGCACAGGAACAAAAGGAAAGGGATTCACCCAAGGAGAAATTGACCCCAGAGGTTGACATTACTGCCAGTTGGATCTAGTTCAAGAACAACAGAATAGGTTTCCTCTTCATGGCTTGTCCAAGGGCCAACCTCCTAGGTGTCAAGAAGAGAACCTGAACTGTTTCAGGGCGCTCTTTGATCTTGGAGCTCATAAATGTTGCTGTGACTGCATGAGCTAATTTACGTACATCCTTTAGGGCACTTGCTGGTACATGGAATCGTGCAGCCATGCCAGTTAGTAGCCTTGCTCATTGGAAGTGGCGGGATGGGAGGGGCTGGAGGAACTAGCAGGGGTCTTGTACTCTCAGGCTGGGAAGTGCAGCATCAGGAGCTGTGCGACCTCCTCACTCCTTCCCACTGTGCCATTCGAACAGCCAAGAGCGTCGGAGCACACTGGTAGCAGCGCTTGAGCCACTGGGGAGAGGAGCATTATTCTTAATTGAGCGGGAGCTAATGAGAGCTGCATTGCTGTGACTCTGCCCATCGGATGAGAACAAACATTAATGACCACTGGGCTGGAAAGGCCGGATGCAATTCACCAAATGAGAGGGCAGCTTCTCCCATCAGTTATAAAACAGTGTGCAGGAGACCAGGGCATGCTCTCCAGCAGCGAAAGTCCATCAGCGGTGACACCGTTAAATACAGAGTGAAGAAGGCCCCATAAACTGCCATCCATGCATGAAGCAATTAAACATGGTGTTGCCCCCGAAGCAACACTCCGACACCAGCCGCTGTTAGAGCTTTCAGGGCGCAGCAGTCAGAGGATGACAAAAGAATAAGAATTTGCCTTTTTTTTTTTTTTTTTTTAACACAAAGCTGAGGGCGTATGGGGAAGAATTTCATGTCTTTTATAATTGAAGTGGGATTCAGAAGGTATTAACAACTAGGTCCTCAGTGAGAACAGCGCTAAGATCTTCCCTGGTGGTATCTCCTGCGAGCTCCTCTGCTAAAGTGGACTGTATGGTTTGCTGATGATTCAATTAGGGGACATTTGACACATCTGATTGGGAAACCCAGGCTGCTGGAAAGAGACAGCTCCCTGTTTCCGCTTTCTTCTCCTCCTTGGTTTTAACGTGTGTGCCACCCACTAGTCCACATTTGACGGCTTTCCACTCCAAGCCTGGCGCTCCTTTCCTAGTTTGGCAGCCCAGCGTGGAGTTCAAGCCACTGGGGTTCAGAGCAGTGCATTTATTCCAAACATGCTGATGGTGCCATTCCCTTTTTTTTTTTTTTTTTTTTTTTTTTTGGTAACAAACAGCTTGTATCCCTCCATCCAGGGCCACTAATTTGAGGACTGAGGAGGTTGGCATTAAAAACACTGTACTGGAGGATGTGTGGGCTTGGAGGAAGAGTAGAAGGCAGACTGTCAGGTCTCATTTTCCAATGCTGAGATCTTTCAATACAGTTCCTCATGTTGTGGTGACCCCAACCACGAAATCATTTTTGTTTCTACTTCACAACTGTAATTTTGCTACTGTTATAAATCGTAAAGATCTGTGTTTTCCTATGTCTTAGGCAACCCCTGTGAAAGGTCCATTGGACCCCAAAGCGGGTCATGGCCAACAGATTGAGAACCACTGCTCTAAAGGTTGGAGCAGGTTGTGGTTGGGGGTTTTTACTCTTTTTTGGGGGTCCCGCCACCCAGCCCCAAATAAATCACTCATGGAGGCTTATTCTTAATTATGAATGTCTGGCCTTAGCTTGGCTTAGTTTCTAGCCAGCTTTTCTTAACTTAAATTATCCCATCTACCTTTTGCCTCTGGGCTTTTCCAATTCTCTTACTTCTGTAAATCTTACTCCTACTCTGTGGCTGGCTGTGTAGCTGAGTGGCCGGACTGATATCTTCCTCCTTCTCTGGCTGCTCCCTCCTCCCAGTTGTCTCCTTCTGTTTATACTCTCTGCCTGCCAGCCTCACCTATCCTTTCTCCTGCCTCGCCATTGGCCAGTCAGTTCTTTATTAGACCATCAGGTGTTTTAGACAGGCACAGTATCACAGCTTCACAGAGTTAAACAAATGCAACATAAAACAAAAGTAACACACCTTAAAATAATATTCCCCAACAGCAGGTGGTCTGTTGATATCAAAGCCATGTCTCCCAGGCACACCCAGATACCTGCTTGACACTGGGCCTGAAGTGTTATGCATCTCTATGAGGGATTTTCTCACTAGGGGCAAGTTGGCTTGCTCTGACTGCTCCAACTCTTCTGATCTAGGAGTGACTGCAGTCCCTGATGCCTTGAGATTCTGTGCCATTCCTTGGTCCTAAGGGTGCTAAGCACCTACCTAGGTTTTGAGAAGAGCGAATCAGAAAGGAGCAAGCTTTGAATCCGTGGCTCTTGTGTCGCCCAGGCCTCACAGGCCTCATCGCTTATGAAGCTGTTGCAGCTCGGAGGTAAACACCAGACCATCATTTCACCTGGTTTCTTTCGATTTCACGTTGATATTTGTATGAAACACAACTGTTTTTAATTATCATTTTTTAAGACAATAGCACAAAAAAAGTTTCAGGGAAGCAGTCTCAGAGTCCAATGACAAAAATTCATATTTTGGTGTGACTTAATGTATTTTGGTAGGCCATCATCTTCCCCCCCCTCACTGTGTGTTTGATCTCTCTGCACAGCCGCCAGGCTGACCCGCTGTCTTGGAGCACCTCTCAGGTCTGGTGCTGGAGGTGACGTCAGCTCTCCTTGGCGATTACTTTGTTTGGGGTAGTTGTCAATTACAATGATTCAATTTTCATTGAGCAATTGTGGGTTTTTAAGCATGTCTTCATTTTCAAATGAGGTGACTTCTTTTATTCTTCATTTTGACTTATGTTTCCCATCAAACCTCTTGAAATACTAAATTATTTATTGGCTTTCAGGTGATGATATTTGCGCTTTTTCATAGTAATTGAATGAGATTGTTCACATAAGAACAGTCAATAGTTGACACACAGAGGTTTATTTAAAATAGCTTTTATTGAAAAATAATTGATTAATAGACTAATCTTATTATTGATTCAAGCACAATTACTTAAAACCTTTTTTGGTTTTGAGCTGGAAAGATGACTTAGCAGGTAAAGATGATTGTTACCAAGCCTGATGACCCAAGTTTGATCCACAGATCATGTAAGTACACACACACACACACACACACACACACACACACACACACACACACAGTAAATGAAAATAAATGTTTTCATACTTAGTTTGTTTGTTTGTTTGTGTGTGTGTGTGTGTGTGTGTGTGTGTGTGTGTGTGTGTGTGTGTGTGTGTGTATGTATCTATGTGGCAATGCACATACCTCAGTGTTTGTGTGGAGGTCAGAGGACAACTATTGAGAGTTGATTCTTTCCTTCTATGGTGTGGTTCCTGGGATTGAACTCAGGACATCAGACTTCACTGCAAGTGCCTTTACCCTGCAAGCTAGCTCACTTGTCCCAACCTCCACTTTAAAACGGTGAGTTTGGAAAAACCCACAGCTACCTGAGTCTGTTTTTTTCTCTCTCTCTCCTCTCTGTGTGAGTGCGCACAAGAGTGTGCAATTGCATGTGTATGTGTACACATACATGCATGGATATGGAAGCCTGGGGTTGGTGCCGGGTGTCTTCCTCAATTTCCTGTCTTATTTTTTGGTCTTTCACAGAACTTAGAGCTCACCAATTCTGCTAGGCTAGCTGGCCATTGACCTCCTCCCCCTCCCCACTCAAGGATCCTTCTGTTTCATCCCAAGCACTGACAAGAGTCAGTGTTAGGCTTTTTTTTTTTTTTTTTTCAAATGTGAATTTGTGAGTGCTGGAGATGAGATCAGACTTAGTTCCTCAAGCTTGGTGGTGTAATTACTTTACCAATAGAAACATCTCCCTAGCTTTGAGAAACGGCACTTCTTATCCTACAAAGTTGCCTCCAGAAGCCCCTATATTCCCAAACTCTCTGCATCCAGAAGACAAGGGCTCCAATTTATAGCGGTGATAAATCCACAAGCAACAAAAGCAAGTGGCTTATTTGCATACAAATAGGATGCTAACCAGAAGATGTTGATAAGCCTTGTAAGAATCAGGCTAGGCTGTCAGGACCTTTCTTACCGAGGTGGCCAGACAGTGTGAGCCAGGCAGAAGTTAGATTAGACAGGAGAGGAAGACAGCCATCAGTTGTCACTGGCTCCCAGTGTCTGGCTTCCTCTGGCTCCTGAGAGCTGAGCACTGCAGTCCTTATCTCAGTAGACCTGGAATTTGGAGTCATTATCTGCTAGAGCAGAGGGATTACAAATAATGTGAAAGTCTGATGGACAGTGGTGCATAATCAGTCACATGAGAATGGAGTGTTGGCAGTAGAAGCTGGTAGGCCAAGGTAGAAGGACTGTGCCTGGACCATGAGCAGATTACTAAGGTCACCTTGGGAAAGTTTCTTAGACATCTCTGTCATTGAGGTGCAATCTTTATGTTTTACCTTGTTACCATGCTGCCATAAGAATAAAACACTGCAAGTTTATAGTATCTCTTTGAAAAGTCCTATCCATCTAAAGGGCCAATTTTCAAGCAACCTATGTTCAGCATTTAACATCTGCCCATTATAGTATCAGTTTATGTGTGTTAAGTTCATATAGCATTGTCACTGTGATCTGTAAATAAGTAATTTTGTTCACTCTTAAAACCTGTAAGGTAGATGACATTGTGATGTAATTGTGGAGGTTAGAAAATGGAGATAAGGTAATTTGTCATAGATCCCAGTGACCAGCTAACTAGACTAAGCCTTCAACTTGCTTACATTTGTGTTCACAATTAGTGCCCATGGTTCTTGCAGGTATCTGTACATTATGAAAGGAGGAAGGTAAACACTAGCATGCTACAAACTCTTTGATCTACAAGGATGACCTGCAAGATGTGCTAATGCAATAGTGGTACAAAGTCTGTGGAGTAACCAACCAGCATCTGATCAGATTTAAGGCCTACTCCACGGGATGGAACCCATCCTTGACACTACAAAGGGTGGCCTAGAACCTGAGACCACGTAGGCCAGGAACCTAGGGGGAAACCAAACTATTGTGCTGGCTGGTCTTTTGTCAACTTGACACCCAAACTACATTTATCTGAAAGGAGGGAACCTCAGTTGAGAAAATATCTCCAGAAGATCAGGCTGTAGACAAGCCTGTAGGGTATTTTTTTTAAAGAATGTATTTATTTTCATTTTATATGCATTGGTGTTTTGCCTGCATGTATGTCTGTGTGAGGATACCAAGTCCTTGGGAACTGTAATTGCACACAACTGTGAGCTGTCACATGGGTGCTGGGAATTGAACCTGGGTCCTCTGGAAGAGCAGCTGGTGCTCTTAACCACTGAGCTATCTCTCCAGCTCCATGGAGGGCATTTTTTAAATTAGTGATTGGTGGGGGAGGGCCCAGTCCATTGTGGGTGATTCCGTGACTGGGCTGGTGGTCCTGGGATCTATCTAAAGCACATTTAGCAAGTTAGAGGAAATCAAGCCAGGAGGTAGCATCCCGCCATGGCTTCTGCATCAGCTCCTGCTTCCAGGATCCTGCTGTTTGAGTTCCTGTCCTGACTTCCTTCAAGGAAGAACAGTGCTGTGGAAGTGTAAGCCGAACAAACCCTTTCCTTCTCAACCTGTTTTTTGTTGCAGCAATAGAAACCCCAACTAACACTGATGTTCTGCTAAAGGAACTCCTAATGACATTCTGCTATGCTCATAGATCAGTGCCTTGCTCAGCATCATCAGAGAAGCTTTCCCCTGCTGCTGCTGCTGGGAACAAATACAGAGATCCACAGCTGGACAAGGTGCAGAGAGTGAGAGACCTTGGAACAAACACTCAGCCCTATATGTGATGTCTCCATCAAATCCTTCCCCTCGGGGCTCAGGAAACCTCATGGGAGAGGAGGCAGAAAGATTGTTAGAGGCAGAGGGAATGGCATTGTAGGGTGTGGTATCCACCAGAGAATACCACTTGGATACAGATTCAAGTCAATAGAAAGTCTTTATTAGCCATCCAAAGTCTACACTGCGTGTTGGGGATCCCAGCGTAATCCCGAGCCTTTCTCGGGGTGAGCTTTTATGAAAAAACAAACAAACAAACAAAGAAACAAACAAAAAAACATGTCCTGGGTTGACATACTTCGGTTAACAAGAACAGTTAGTCAGAAGCAGACCTACAGAAGCCAAAAGGCCATGTTAGCACATGTAGAGACTTCCCCAGAACTATGGATTTGGATGGACTAAGCTTTCACTTTAGTTTCGGCAGGTCGTACTGTCTATGTGCTGAGTTTTATAGCCTGAATGGTATGTCTGTCATGGAGCCAGTTGTACTAAGGTTTGGGGCCTACTAAGGTCTGATGTCCTATTACAATGGAGGACAACAAGGAAACAAGGCCCTCTAAACACAGCAGGACTGACACATAGATGAACTCACAAACTGTGGCAGCATGCACATTCCCTGCTCAGGTCTAAGCCAAATGGGGTCCCAGAGCCGAGAGGAGAAGTGGACACAAGGCTCCATTCCTCCCAGAATCTCCAATGAATAACCATTCACAAATCAAAAAACAGTTCTCTCTGATGGAGTCTTATTGGGGATAGAAAGCACTGTTAAGGCCAGGCCCCATGCCTAGCAGTAAACGGCTAACACAAGAGGAACTCAGTGGCATCTTTGGAGGTTCTTTATCTCATAGTTTTTCAGAGCATTTTTTAAAACCTTCTAGGTCCTTTGTGTATGTATTATGACTTCTAGCTTTGTGTTTTTAGTGGATTCCTGTGAGTATGAACATGTGTGTCTCAGTGTCTATTCATGTTTCTTATGCTTTTTCTTTGACTCTTTTTCTAGTTTGTTCTGTCATATTCCAACTTGTTTTGTTTTATTTTATTCTTTAGTCACCTGTTTGTTTTCTCATGAGAGTCAGAAAGGGTGTGGATTCAGATGGGAGGAGAGGTGGGGAGAATCTTGGAGGAGCAGGAGAAGGGAAAACCATAATCAGAATATATTGTGTGAAAAAAAATCTGTCTTCAATAAAAGAAAAAAATCTTTCAAAAGAAATACAATATTTTATGTAGTGTATAATTTTGTGATATTACAATCTTGATGTATTTGTTAAATAATAAACATATTCTCATGTCTTAAAACAATCTCTATCATTACAATGGAGGGAATCTTGTTATCCACTTGTCCTGTGGCTTGACATTTCGTTTCTTTCCATTATAAATCCTGAAATGGTTATCTACTAAGTTGCATTGCTTAAGAAAGTAGAATTATTGTGCAAAACATGTTTCGTATTTGATTGCATTCAAATTACTTGACTGTAAAATTAAAGTATACTTAAGAAGTGGAGAGAGTGAATCCCATGCTCCCATCACCATCTTCAATAAGTATCGACACGAGCTAATCCTGTTACATCCAGTTTCTCTGTGCAACCACTTCGAAGGAAACCCCTCAGGTTATCTATGGCTATTTTGCTATGTGTTTTTTTCTTTTTTTAAATTTATTTAACTTATTTATTTATATGAATTGGTGTGAAGGTGTCAGATCTCCTGGAACTGGAGTTACAGACAGTTGTGAGCTGCCATGTGTGTGCTGGGACTTGAACTTGGGTCCTCTGGAAGAGCAGCTAGTGCTCTTAACCACTGAGCCATCTCTCCAGCCCCTTGCTATGTGTTTCTAAAGAACAAAGGCCGTTTCCTGAAAATTCCTTCACTATCACTGTTGGAGCTACAAAGTGAGCACCAGCTCTTTCACAATGCCGGATGCTGTCTGCTCACCTTTCTCTGCCCCGCCCACTTGAATCAGTATTCCAATCAATCTCATACATTGTGGTTAGTTACCAGGGTGTTAAAAAAGATAGCAGGGCGTCTCTTTCTCTCTATGAGTCTCAGGCTGGGTTGTTGTTTTGTGGGGTCCTTCCCACTGCTATGTGCATCCCCAAAGCACTCACATCGTCTTATTTCCCTCTTGCCTCTTGTAAGTGAGGAAAGAGAGCTAGGCTCTTGATCAGATCCCTGTCCTCTTGGCTTCGGGCCTTCTCAGCTCTCCTCTCAAGTCAGGAGATGTCCTGAGATCGAAAAGAACTTAAGTTAGGTATACATAGTGCTCAATCAAACCTGGTGGTCCAATCCATGAAATTATTCTGGCTAGTCTGCCGAGAGAGGAGACATCCAAATCACATGGAATGAGGAGATGAGCTGATCATAAAACAAAAATTCAAACTTTTAAGCAGAACGTGGTAGCCAGGTGTGCTGGTTAGGTTTAATTGTCAGATTGACAGAACCTAGGATTCCATGGGAAGAAAGTATTAATGAGGAATTATATTATTATATAATTGTAATTACAGTTGAATTATGAATTATAGTTCAGGTTGGCCTGTGGTCATGTCTGTGGGAGTTGTCTTAATTGTTGATTGATGTAGGAAGACTCAGCCCTTTGTGGGTGACACCGTTCCCTGGAAATGAAGAGAGGAGAGAGCTAGTGGAGAGCAGGCAAGCAAGGACCTATGCGTTCATTCTCTCTGTTCTCACCTTTGAGTTTGACACTTTGACTTGCCACAGCAACAGACGCTAACATGGAATGGTAAGACCCAAACCCTTTCCTCTTCTATGTTGCTTTTGTTTGCACACAAAGGAAACTACAGATTTTCTGGTACAAACTTGTAGTTTCTAGGTGCTTTGGAGACTGAAGCAAGAGGATCACAGGTTCAAGACCACAAGAGTTAGCTCCAAGGCCAGCCTGACTCACTTAGCTATCACCTGCTTCAAAACTAAAAAGAAGATGGAGTGGAGTTGTTGGGGGATAAAGCTCAGTAGTAGAGCTCTTGCCAGGCATGTGTGAGGTTTAATACTCAGCAACTATTAAATGCATGCACACACACATATACATACATAGAACACGGTGTTTTAAATTGAACACAGTACAAATGAATGCTTCAAGGGTAAAACTAACCAATGCTCATTGGTGAGCAGTGGACCACATAAGACTATAATAGAGCTTAATAATAGTCATCCCTTAGTGACATTGTAGCTGTCATGGTGTTGCACCAAAATACATTACTAGGTGTTTATGGTGATTTGTATAAAAACCCCAGTCTTATATAAAAGTACAGACACAAATGGGTGTAGGACATAATGTGTGATACTTGTAATGAATGAGTGCTTATTGTTCTATATATTTATTATACTATGTTATATCATTATCTTATAATGTGCTCTGACTAATAAAAAGGTGTAAGTGTACTGGATTAGGGATGGGATTTAGTTGGAGAATGCTATATATGTCACTTATGAACTCCTTACAGGAAAAGGTTACACTGTAATCTAAAAGATTAAGAATATTTTAATCCCCTGGCCAAGGCTTTCTTCATTCTTGGCCCGCCCATGCAGGATCATATTATTTGTTTCAGAATGAGAACGGCTATGGTTCAGAGCAAAGAATCCTCTCTGGGAAATGTGAAGGTTCACATTCTAGTCCAGTACAACTGATGGAAAATGAGCTTCTGGTTATGTCACTCAGCTCCGTGGGATTCCAGCTTCCTCAGCTATTTGGACATGATGGTACTTTCCAGATCATTGTGCCATGACTTGGTGACTCACACTCCTTCTTCATCAGAAAGAGGTATCTCCTGTAATGTTGGCCGATCCCTCTGACACAAAGTTTACAGTTTGGCATTGAAAGTAAGTGCAAATACATTTCACTTAACGTAGGACTAGGCTGAGAAATATGTCATTGGATGTATCCATCATGGTACTGGACATCATAAAACCTACTTACACAAAGTATGGGTTAATTCCTGAACATAGACTCAGGGTGCAATGAACAGTCATCATGAGATGTATGAGGTTGCCACAGGTCTCGCACAGTATATTGTTCTATTTTCCTTTCTGTTTCTCTGATAAAACATTCTGACCAAGAGCAACTTGTATTTTATCTTATACTTCCGGGTTATAATCCCTCAATGAGGGTAGACAGTTGAGGAAGTTGAGGCAGGAACCATGGAGGAAAGAAGCTTGCTGCTTCAAACTCCGGCTTACTTGCTGGCTCATATATAGCCCAACTGCATAGGGATGATGCCACCCACAGTGGCCTGGGCCCTCCCACATCAATCATCTATCAAGATAATCTCTCACAGGCATAGTCACCAGCCAGTCTAATCTGGGCAATTCTTCAAATGAGACTTCCTTAGATGACTCTCAACCTGTGGTTCTCAACCTCCCTAATGCTGCAACCCTTTAATACAGTTCCTCATGTTATGGTGACCCCAACCATAACATTATTCTTGTTGGAGCTTGCTGATAGTCAGTTGGGTAGCTGGGTAGAGACTTGTGGATTGTAGAGACAATGAAGAAGACAGAAAAGAGTCAAGAGGTCTGCCAGTCAATGCCAGACGGTCCCGAGTTTATTTCACAGCCAGCTTATACACAGTTTTGAAGGATAGAGGTAGAACAATACACAGCACAGGCAATCAAACCACTATCTGTCCTGCCTTGCGTCAAGGAGCAGGCAGTTTCATTTTCTATCTCGATGTACCTATAGCTGGCATCAGCAGCCTGTGTCTAGCTAGATAGTGTGTTCCTTCCCATGGGCTAATCAGGATTTTCTCACAACCCTGGAGCAAGCAAGCTTGAACTCTATTGACTCAGAATAGACTTCAGATTCAAACTGGGGATCTGAGTCAGTTGTGGGCTCCATATATGTGTGTGTGTGTGTGTGTGTGTGTGTAAATATAAAAATAAGAAGAGTATCTATATATTGGTGTATGTAAGAATTGGCTTTTAATTAACATTCACCAAATTTATATCTCTAAAAGCCCAAAGTATAATTCTTAGTATCTCCTCTATTTAATTACTCAAAAAATAAAATATCTATTGAAAATTTTAATTTCATCTTTATTTTCCCACAGTTTGGTGGTTTAAATGAAAATGGCTCCCAAGGACCCATATATTTGCATTCTTAGCCCCCACTTGGGAGGCTATTTGGAAAGATTAGGAGATATGACCTTGTTGGAGTAGGGGTATAAATGTTGAAGAAGATATGTCTCTGGAGATGGGCTTTGAAGTTTCAAAAAGCCCAGGCCGATCTCTCTCTCTCTCTCTCTCTCTCTCTCTCTCTCTCTCTCTCTCTCTCCCTCCTTCCTGCCTATAGCTCAGGATGTCGTCTCAGCTACATCTACAATACCATGCCTGCCTGTGTGCCTCCATGCTCCCTGCCATGATGATACCAGACTAACCCTCTGAAACTGTAACCAAGCCCCAATTAAATGCTTTCTTTTATAAGAGTTATTGTGGTCATGGTATCTCTTCACAGTAATAGGATAGCCACTAAGACACACAAGTAGACATGATTTCTTTAAAAAGGAATCTATCCTGATGCTAATACAGCCATGAGCTTGAGATGTACTGATAAAAAACAGGCACTGCTCACCCAGCCAGCTTATTGGTGCAATGACAGCATTTATGGAAAACTCCGTGTATCTTCTAGTCACATTTTCACCTCCCCACTTTCTCTTTGTTCATTGCTTGGCATTTCCCAGAACTTCCGAAGTATACGAGCATGAAGAAGATGAATCTCTATATCCCTTCAGTTATTTCTGGGTGAAAAAGAGTTGGGGCAGGTAAGAAAAGGGAAAAGTCCCCACTGGGGGAGACTCTTTGAGGGTGATTTTTCATATGAACATTTCCTAGAAACATTGTTGAGAGTAGTGTTATTCAGAGACGTTTCTTGCTGTACTGTGGGACTCTTGGGTAAGGATGCTGTGATTTAAGGTTCTGCCTCTGAGTTAGAACTTACATTTATTAGTTTAGAGGGGCATAAAAAATTGAAGTAGAAGTCAACCTCTAACATCTGGGAGCTGGCTTGATGCTCGCACATGGACTGCAGCATTGCTGCTGGCTGGCCCGGAGCCCTTCTCTGTACCTGTTTCTCTCCGCTTCACGCGAACACTTTCAGAGTCTCCAGTATCAGGAGAGGTTGCTCTGAGGCCATGATGAAGTGAGACCAAACAAGGCCACCGTGCAACCGATAAATTACCAAAGGTCCCCTCTCTCCGGAAAGCGTCACTGGTACTGATTCACCGGTTGTAATTCTGTCCTAGCTCCAGTCTGCCTTCCTGTAGATAGAGTTTGCTAGTATGCATGGTATCATAGACAACACCCAGTCTAGACCTAACCGCCATTTTCTCAATCCCTAGTGCCACCTATGACATAACCAAAGCCCAGATGATTCTCTTTCACACTCTCGAACTGAGGCACTTCAGGAACCCTCGTACTTTCTTCTGTGCCCAGGGCGGGTATGTTTCTGAAAGTCTGTGGTTGGGGAGCACTGGCAGGGTGCATTTGTAAAACATTTCACTTCCCTCCCCATCCTTTTTTTGTGGGGCCATTAACTGTGACAACAGTAAAAGGTCCCAGAGCATGTATCCCAACAACCACACTATTCTGCTCTTTTTTGCTTTGCTTTATCACCAGTCCCAAGACTTACATTTATTTGGCCAAAACCTTAGGTGGCATTCCAATATCTAAAGTGGACTAAAGGGAGCTCCCTGTCATGCTCATAGCAGCTCTGGGCATTTCATGATAGCTCTCTCCCAATTTCATTTAGCAGCCATGTTGAGTGGGTCACTGGATGCTCTGCCTCAAATATAGTGGCTCCTCCACCCCTACTGGCCTGTGTCCCCCACGCCCGTGCCTCCATGCCCGATTCCACAGTAGCCTTGAGGCATGCCCACTTGTTAGAAGGGCCCACAACAAAACCACTTATTGGTTTAAATCTGTCATGTTGTGCATTAGGTATCGATCGGTATTACCTACTTTTCTCATATCTCTGATAAAACAGCCCCAGGAAGTAAGTAACGGTTCACAGTTCACAGTTCATTGCAGCAGGGACACCATGCTGGTCATGAGTGTGAGAGGCAGAGGCTTACACTATGTTTGTTGTTGACAAGTCAAAAGAGACTTATGTTAGTACTCAATGTACTCTCTCCAGCTCGTTCATTCCAGGGCCCCACCTCCATGGTACCACCCGCCTTCCGGATGGGGCTTCCATCTTCAGGAAACTAAACCCTTCAGGAAATGCTCTCAGATACACCCAGCAGTGTGCTTCCTAGGGAATTATAATCTAGTCAAGTTAACAGTGAAGACTAACCACAATTGCATCCAAGAACCAGATACTCTGAGTTCTTTAAGGCCACTCTATTTAGGTAAAGAATCTGGCTTCCTGATTCCAAGTTTGAAGACAATTCTGTGGCGATGCTATGTTATTCAGGGTTTTTTTTTTTTTTTTTGTGGCCTGACCACTCTAGCTCTAGTGACCTGCTCTGGGTTGTTTGTGTGGACATGATGTTTGAAACTGTTCCCCAGTTGGTGCCACTGTATTGGAACTTGGGGCCCATGAATGTGTGATACCCCTGCTCTTTCCTTCAATATTTCTGTTTTGTGACTAACATCCAGAATCAGGATCATGTTGGTGTGCAGCCAGCACTAGGAATTGGCATGAAGATCATGAATGGGATTCTCAGTTAAAAAAAATTTTTTTTAATAAATACTAACTAGCCTTAATCATTGAGGTAAGAACACAGGTAAGGAAAGGATAGAGGCTTAGATTACTGGAAAGAAAATCAGGAACCATGACCTCAGTGGATTGCCTGGGTTATCTCTTACAATGATGAGATGAAGCCTATGTTTGTTTTACACAACATAACACCTACATTTATCAAGTAGAAGAGACAGTATGTCTTGGCTGATATGGTCAATGTTAAGTGGTATGATGGCTAATCTTGGTTGTTGTAGTGGTTTTAAAGAAAATGGCCCCCAATGAGAGTGGTGATATTCAGAGGTGTGACTTTGTTGGAGTAGGTGTGGCCTTTTTGGAGGAAGTGTGTCACTGTGGGGACAGACTTTGAGGTCTTATATATGCACAAGCCATGCCCAGTGTTTCAGACTACTTCCTGTTGCCTGCTGATCAAGATATAGCTCCTATTTCACTCTCAACTCCTTCTCTAGTACCATATATGCCTGCCTGCATGCTTCCATGTCCTACCATGATAATAATGAACTGAACCTCTGAAACTGTAAGCCACCCAATTAAATGTTTTCCTTTATAAGAGTTGCCATGGTCATGGTGTCTCTTCACAGCAATAGAAACCCTAACTGAGATGGAAGTTTGTACCCAGGAGTGGGATATTGCTGTGATAGGCCTGACCATGCTTTTGTTTGAAGGAATATAGACAATGGGACTGTGGATTAGAAAAGCAACTGAATGCTTTAAGTGCTGCTTGATGGGCCATCCTAGTAGAAGCATAGAATACAGTGGTGCTGAGTGTGATTTGATGAACTGTGGGAGGGCTGGCTCAAGAGGTTTCAGAGGAGAAGAATTTTAGTATGTTCCTAGAGACTGTTTTTGTGATATTTTAGTAAAGAATGTGGCTGATTTTTGCCCCTGTCCTTAAAGTCTGCTTAAGGCTAAAGTGAAGAGTTTTGAATTAATTGTATTGGTTAAGGAAATCTCAAAACAGACACTGTTGTGTGGTTACTAGTGTTAACTCTAATGAAGATTTATAGTGAAAAGGAACAAGCTGAACAAGGAAAATACAAAATGTACAATTTGAGGAGAAAAGGAGCACCAGGAATAGAGCTAAGTCCTGTGTTCAAGGAAGTAAACAGATTAAGAAATGTAATAATGGGGGTGGTGACCTCAGGGCAAGATCCTACCCAGCTAAGTTTCCAACTTGTGAAAAAGAATTAAAGAAAAGCTTAAAACTGGGTGTGGTGGTGTATGCTTTAAAATCACAGAACTCCAGAAGCAGAGTCAGGTGGATTTCTGAGTTTGAGGCCAGCCTAGTCTACAGAGCAAGTTCCAGAACAGCCAAGGTTAGGCAGTGAAGGGAACCATGGGAAACAGAAAGCTGGTGAAGATGTAATTGTACAAGTGGGCCATGTTCTAGCCCCAGCAAGAACAGAACTTGGCAGCTTCAGCCACATGATTCTGACTTTAGAGTCAACGACAAAAGAAAGGGGTTATAGAATCTCCATCCATGACTAAAGAAAGCTGCTGAGGTCAGGTCTATGTCAGGGGTGTGCCTGAATGGAGGCCCAGAGATGCCATTGTGTGAAGCTGTGAAGGTGAAGCCTGAATTGCCTTGGAGACCCTGAGACATTGGAGATGCCAAAGATGTAGATACCTGCTGAAGCAAGCTGTTAACAGGGAGTGGAACCAGCATAAGAGAAAGAAGTATGTTGCAGTCAACAAAGCTGAAAGGAGTGGAGATCAGAAGAGAGTTTTGACATCAGACATTAAGATGCAATTTGGAGTTGGCCAAGCTGGTTTTCAGTCTTGTTTTAGCCCAGTGTTTCCTCCCTTTTCTATGTTTTGGAATGGTAATATATATCCTGTGCCATTATATGTTGGAAGTAAGTGACCTGTTTTTTAAATTTTTATTTTATATGTGATTACAATTAAGAGGCTGAATGAATCTCAGAAGAGACTTCGAACTAAGGAACAATGTTCCAAAGTTCAACATTTTAAACATTGTTGAGACTGGGACAGACCAAGAGGACTTTTGAAGTTGGACTGAATGCATTTTTGCATTATGACATGGCTACAAGCCTTTGAGGGTCATGGAGTAGAATATGGTGGTTTGAAAGAAAATGTCCCCCAAAGGGTGTGGCACTATTAGGAGGTGTAGCTTTGTTGGAGTAGGTGTGCCCTTTTTGGAGGAAGTGTGTCACTGTGAGGGTGGGCTTTGAGGTCTCCTATGCTCAAGCTTTGCCTAGTTCAGTTCACTTCCTGTTGCCTGTTGATCAAGATTCAGCCCCCTTTCTATTTTTAGCTCCTTCTCTAGCACCATTTTTGCCTGTCTGCATGCCACCACGTCCCATGATGCTAATGGACTAAACCTATAAAACTGTAAGACACTCCAATTAAATATTTTTCTTTGTAAGAGTTGCTATGGTCATGGTGTCTCATCACAGCAACAGAAACCCTGACTAAGACAGTTGTTTACTTGGAACACCTGGAAAGATGGAACTTCAGTTGAAGAACTGGCTCAACCAGATTGACCTGTGGCATGTCTGTGAAGGCAGTTAATTGATTGTTAATTCATGTAAAAGGGCCAAGCCTACTGTGGGTAACCATCTTTAGGTATGTTGGCCTGGACTGTATAGGAAAGGTAGCTGAATGTGAGCCAGGGAGTGAACCAGTAAGTAGTGTTCCTCAATGCTTTCTGCTTCAAGCTCCTGACTTGAGTTCCCACTTTGGTCTCCCTCAATGATGGATTGTGACCTGTATGAAGAAATAAAGATTTTCCTCCCAATATCACAATATCACACAACAAACCGGGGTAGGTGGTTACCAGGTACTAGTTTAAATTCCCTGAGAGAAAAGGCTGCAGAAATATAAGGGGGCATATCCACTATTTTGGTGGTAGTTGTTAGGGTTTCTATCATGTTCTCAAGAATAGCTATTGTGTGTGTGACATATACTATGAAGTGAAGAACTTCTCTGCAGGTCCCAGTTCAAACATAGCAAGGATTTAGCCTCAACAAGGTGGGTAGGACTTGTTCTGTGTTTCAGACAAAGGTCTATGTGGAGACTAGTCATCAGGCGAAGCCTTTTCCATCTGAATGTAGGCCGGTTCTTTTCTACAAGCCATGCATCTTTCTGAGTAAGGCTGTGGCACACTTATTTCATCTTTATGTCACATTTTGATCTGTTCACAAGTCAGGATGTGAGTAGTGACCCAGAAATAGCATGAAAGGGAACTGTGAATGGATTTCTTCATCAGAACAATGAAAAACAAAACACTAACATAATTCTTTGTAAAAATTAATGAATACATCATTGTCCTTAAGCTGTTCCTCACAAAGCATCTAAGTGTCTTTGAGAACTTCTCAGGGGTAATAAACAGAGTGGAGGCTGGGGATG
>CABHPP010148733.1:47641-88630 GCA_902168425.1 Peromyscus attwateri
TGCCTCCCGAGTGCTGGGATTAAAGGCGTGCGCCACCAACGCCCGGCACCTTGACCTCAAATTTTAAGGGGTATCAATATGCTCATTAATTAAGATAAGTAACATTTAGATGCTGTCTAAGTTGCTGTTCTGATGTTGTGAAGAGACACCATGACCAAGGCAACTCTGATTAAAAAAAAAAAAACATTTAATTGGGAGCTTGTTTACAGTCCCAGAGGACTAGTCCGTTATCACCGTGGTGGGAAGCAGACATACATGGTACCAGAATAGTAGCTGAGAGCTTTACATCCTGACCCACCGGCAGCAGGCAGAGACAGTGAGACTGGGCCTGGCATGGGCCTTTAAAACCTCAAAGCCCACCTCCAGATACACACCTTCTCCAATAAGGTCAT
The DNA here is from genome assembly GCA_902168425.1 of Peromyscus attwateri. Classification (NCBI taxonomy): domain Eukaryota; kingdom Metazoa; phylum Chordata; class Mammalia; order Rodentia; family Cricetidae; genus Peromyscus; species Peromyscus attwateri. Next base: position 48,034 of record CABHPP010148733.1, read on the forward strand.
GCCTCCAAATCCTTCCAAACAATTACTAACTGTGAACAAAGCATGCAAATATACGATCCTATCAGGGTCAACCTCATTCAAACCACCACAGATATAAAAAAGCCAAACCAAATACTTCTGTCCATGTTGTTATTATCTATCAAGTTTTGCTCTGAGACCAATGTCTACAAATGCTTTTTGTAAAGCAGCATACCCTTCATTCTATTCTGTTTCCCTGCATCAGCTGACTGACTGAGTCAACAAGGGGATACTATGACAAAACTCCATACACTGAATGCCTTAAACAGCAGACATGTATTTCACACCATTCTAGGGGCCAATTCTAGACTGGAGGAACTAGCCAACTCGGTTCTGCTGAGTACTCTCTTCCTGCCTTGCAAACACCTCCATCTAGCTGTGTCTTCATATTGCAGAAACAGCATGAGTTCTGGCACCTCTTCCTTTTCTTCTCAGGACAATAATCTCATCTCAGTGCCCCACCTTCGCGACTCTATTAGAATCTAATACTCTCCCAAGACCCCACCCACACTGTGCTGGCTAGTTTTATGTCAATGTATGTGATAATTTGAATGTAACTGGCCCCCATAGTTTCATAGAGAATGGTACTATTAGGAGGTGTGGCTTTGTTGGAGTAGTTATGGCCTTGTTGGAGGAAGCGTGCCACTGTGGGGGTGGGCTTTGATGTTTCCTATGCTCAGGATACCAGCCAGTGCCTCGTTGACTTCCTGTTGTCTGCAAGATGTAGGACTCTCAGCTACTTCTCCAGCAACATGTCTGCCTGCATGCTGCCATGCTCCCCACTATGATGATAATGGACTGAACCTCTGAAACTAGAAGTGAGCCCCCTCAGTGAAATGTTTTCCTTATAAGAGTTGCCATGGTTATGGTGTCCCTTCATAACAATAGAAACCCTAACTAAGACAATGTGGCACAAGCTAGAGTCACTGAAAAGAGGGAACCTCAGTTAAGGAAAGTCCTCCATTAGATCCAGGTGTAAGGCGTTTTCTTAATTAATGATTGATGAAGGAGGGCCCAGTCCATTATGGGTTCTGGGTTCTATAAGGGAGCAGACTGAGAAAGCCATGAGGAGCAAGCCAGTAAGCAGCACTCCTCCATGACCTCTGCATCAGCTCCTGCCTCCAGGTTCCTACCTTGTTTGAGTTCCCACCCCGACTTCCTTCAATGATGGACTGTTACCTGGAAATGTAAGCTGAACTAAACCCTTTCCTCCCCAAGTTACTTTAGACATGGTGTTTCATCACGGCAGTGGTAAACCTAACTAGGATACCCACCCTGATAATACCATCATATTGAAGACTAAGGAATCAACATACAAATTTGGGGAAAGACACATTCAACTCATAATGCCTATTAAGTCAAATGCAGTATTTCCTATCATCATTTTTCTCTTTCTTCTTTTTTTCTTTTTGAGATTAAAAAATAGTCAAGTACAGAAGTGTCAAAACTGTGCATGCCTGACAACTGGTAAAACCAAGATTTGAACTCAGGTCCTCTGACTCTAGAGCCTGCACTTGTATCCCCTTTGATTTTTTTTTTTAAAAGATTTATTTATTATGGATACAATATTCTGTCTGCATGAATCCCTGCCGACCAGGAGAGGGCACCAGATCTCATTTCAGGTGGTTGTCAGCCACCATGTAGTTGCTGGGCATTGAACTCTGGACCTTTGGAAGAGTAGCCAGTGCTCTTAACCGCTGAGCCATCTCTCCAGCCCCCCCCCTTGATATTCTTATTCTAAAGCAATGAATAATAATTTAAGAGAAATCGTGCCAACAATGACAGACAGAAGAGAGTGACAGCAGGGACAGAGAGTCTTCCCTCAGTTGCATTTCCTGACATGGAGACATGGAACCCTTCATGGAAATACAAAAGAGAGTAGGGATGGGGTCCTTCTTGACGCTGCGTCTATTACCAGTTCTTTTGTTGGACAGATCTTAGGTGAACTCTCAGTCTTTAAAGTCATGGTGTATACAGAGGGAAAGCTTTGAGGAAATGCAGGGAAGAGGCAGAGCATAGAATATACTCCCAGGAGAACGAAGAACTTCAGGAGTAGAACGATCAAGGTTAGTACCCTCTCTCCCCAATCAAATCACCAGGAAATTGAGAGCTAGGGAGAGGGGAATAACTGAACAGAGTATTCGAGCTGGGACGGAGGGGTGCAGAACGCCCCCATTTCTTCTCCATTGAAGAGATGCTGCCACATACGTTTGTAGAAATGTCAAGTTCTGTGGTGTCTTGTACAGTTTTCATGAGTGACAATGAGTGTTCCACTTCTAACTCTTGAGTGTGCATTTGCCTGTGTCCTCTGTTTGTGAATACTTCCTGTTTTCTCTTACTGCTGACTTGGCATGCCCCACATCATTTACACTGTGTTCTGGTGTCTCCTCGACATCCGGATGGCCTTGTCCAAGGTTGCATCATGATCCATGGCCAGGATTTGGACTCAAGCCCAGAATCTGACTTCTAAGTCTCTGCTCTAGCCATTATTTGCTGACATTCCTTGTTAATTCTCCTTATCCACAAATTTGCAGGCTTCACAAGCTTGAAGAGTGAAATTAATTTCTATAATAGTTGCTGCCTTCATTCATTGTATTTTGGTTCATTTGCCCTCTGTGGAGGCTCAGGTGAAGTCCCAGACACTGCTCAATATGCCTGGCAGACTCATCCACCATAAACCTGAACTTGAGAAGTGAGTCTAGGGGCTACTTATCGTCCCTGTTTCCTCTTCTCATTCTTACTTTACTTTAGAATTAATATTTGTGTCTCCCCAAATTCACCTGCTTAATCCTCAGCCCCCAGTTTAATAGACTTAGGAGGTGGGGTCTTTATAAATAATTAGTGCATGAGTGATGCACCTTCTAGAGTAGGATTGGTGCGTTTATAAGAGGAGACCAGAGAGAGAAAGCTAAATCTCTCTCTGCTTCGAGTGTGGAAACTACAGGAAGGTAGCCATCTGTAAGACAGAAGAGGGTCCTCAGAAGACTCGGCCACACTGGTACCCAGATACCAGATTTCCAACCTCCAGGGCTCTGTAAATGAATACTAGCTTTCTAAGCCACACAGCCTATGGCATGTTTGCTGTGCCAGACAAGTCTTTATAGAAGATGTATGTCTGTGTGGTATATAAATCTAAGATTATGATGTTTCATAATTCTTTCTTGTGCCCAGAAACATGAACAAAACACTGCTGTTGTTTTGTTTGAGACTTTATCTTGCTATGTGGGCCAGGTTGGCCTCAAATTAGCAATCCCCTGTCTCTGGGTATTTGTACCTGTCTAAAAATGGCCTTCATATTATATTGGTTACTTAGTGCTGAGACAAAAGACACTAGAAGAACAACGTAAAGAAGGATTGATGTTTAATTTTGTGTCAACTTGACACAAGCTAGAGTCATCAGAAAGAAGGGAGCCTCAACTGAGAAACTGTTTCCACAAGATTGGGCTGTAGGCAAGCCAGTGAGGCATTTTTTTTTTGATTAATAGGGGAGGGCACAGCCCCTTGTGGTGGTCCTGGGTCCTGTAAGAAAGCAGACTGAGCAAGCCATAGGGAGCAAGTCAGTAAGCAGCACTCCCTTATGGCCTCTGCATCAGCTCCTGCCTCCAGATTCCTGTCCTATTTTGAGTTCCTGTGCTTACTTCCTTTCATGGTGAACAGTGATGTGGAAGTATTAGCCAGACAAACCATTTTCTCCCCAAGCTGCTTTGGTCATGGTGTTTCACCACAGCAATAGAAGTCCTAACTAAGACAAGTTGGTATCAGGACAGTGGGGTAATGCTGTGACAGACCTGACCATGTGTTTTGAGGGAGGGTTGTGGGAGGACTTTGGAACTATGGACCGGGAAAGCCATTGAATATTGAGAGGTCAGTGGGAAGTTCTTGAGGAGCTTGGAAGATAAGAGTTTGAAGGCAATGCAGAGGATGGAAACCTGGCTTGTGAAGTTTCAGAGAGATGTTTAAAGACTCTATTGGGGACATTTGTTAGTTTAAATTAAGATTCTGTTGTTCTGGTTATCTGGGGCTGAAGAATAAGCTGTGATTAATAAGATGACAGAACTATTAAAATGAAACCTTTGCTTTGCTGCCATACTCAATGTTGATCAGCCAGAGCTGACAAATTTGTGGTGATTAGGAAGAGACCAGCATCATTGAGGTGAAATCATCTGGAAAGTGTTTCCTGAGAGCAGACAGAAGCTGTGTTCCAGACATGGTCAAGGTTGTACCTTGCACTGACAGCCAAATGTGGTAGTGTAAGAGCTACCCTAGTGGTGCTAGTTCTGAAGGTGTGAAGGGGTCATGGAGAGCAGCTGAGGCTTGCCACTACTATGTGGCAGGGCTGGAGTCCCTGAAGAGAGCCCAGGAGAGGCTATTTGTGGAAGTGTAGCCCAGTTGCAGCAAAAGATCCCAGCGTTTTGGAGATGCCAGCACCGTGGGATGACCACCAAGAGTCGCAGCAGCGGAGTGGAGCCAGAAGACAAGCTGTGTGTGCTGCAGAGGGTGGAGCCAGAGAAGTGACCCCACCCCCTTGGAGGAGCCCAGGAAATAGTGAGTGAATCCCAGACATTGAATGTCGAGTTATTTACACTGTTAGGGTTTGTTTTTTCTTGGTTCAGATTGTGATTGTGTCCTGGTTCTCCTCTCTTGAAGAAAGTATTTGACTTAATTTTGATTTTTACAGGAACCTATACACCTTGAACCTTTATAAGAGATTTTGGGCCAGGCAGTGGTGGTGCACACCTTTAATACCACCACTCGGATCTCTGTGAGTTTGAGGCTAGCCTGGTCTACAGAGTGAGATCCAGGACAGGCTCCAAAACTACACAGAGAAACCTTGTCTCTAAAAACACCAAAAAAAAAAAAAAAGATTTTGGATTTTAAAAGTGATTGGATATTTTAAAGAGACTGAACTTTTAATGGGTTTAAATTTGTAAAGCTCAGGACTTTAAGTTGCTTACATTTTATACTGTAATATTAACGTTAACATTCCATCTTGGGGATAAATGAGAAAGGAAAGGTTCTAATTGAACAGTGATGTGTTTGTGTGTCCAGTTGACAAGGGGTCAGTTGTACTGGTTAGTTTTGTATCGACTTGACACAAGCTAGAATGATTTGACCCATTGTTTAAAGGGCTACAATCCATCATGGTGAGAGCAAGTCTGGCTATGGGGGGCAGGAACATGAGGCAGCTGCAACTGGGAGGCAGAGATGAAAGCTGGATTCCTCCATTTTACTTCTTACTCAGTCTGGGCCCCCCCACCCAGAGGCAGTTCCTCATATTCATGGTGGGTCTTCCTTCCTCAGTTAAGCCTCTCTGGAAACACCCTTCCAGACATGCCCAGGGGTATGTCTCTCATGTGACTCCAAACCCAGCCAAGTTGACAAGAAGATACCTTAGACGGTGGTCCCAAATGGTGATGCTTGCATCTGGACCTTCATGTCTGAAGCCTGCATTTCTAGAGTAACTATTTATGACTTCTAAGAACCAAGAGGGATCATCCCATGATCTGACAAGATACATGTTTCCATCATTTTTGAGCCACAGAGAAGCAGTATGTTCCCCACCTCCTCCATAGCATCTTATTTTCTACATATCTAGACCCTACTATTGTTCACCATTGATAAGTATTCACATTCCAAGATTGTTTTCACACTAGGCTTAACCCAGACCTGGTGAAGGAGACTCTAGAGTAGTGATTCTCAATCTTCCTAATGCTGTGACCCTTTAGTACAGTTCCTCATGTTGTGGTGACCCCCAACCATAAAATTATTTCATTGCTACTTCATAATCTTGTTATTGTTATGAATAGTAATGTAAATATCTGATATGCAGGATAACTGATATGTTACCCCCAAGGGGGTTACAACCCACAGGTCGAGAACCCCTGTTCTAGAGGAAAGGTTGCTGTGTGTGTAGGAGGCTGAGGAAGTTTTAAGGAAATAATTATCTTCCTAATCAAAGAGGTTCCCAGGAGGAAGCTGTTGCTGGAGAGCTTTTCTCCAGCTCCCAAGTCCCGCCAGTCTCCAGCTACAAAGTCCCGCCAGTCCCGGAGCCCACTTACAAAATAAACACACAGACTCTTATATTATTTAAACTGTTTGGCCATTAGCTCAGGCCTATCATTGTCTAGCTCTTATTCTTATATTTAGCCCATTTCTATTAATCTATACTTTGCCACGTGGCTCATGGCTTACTGGTACCTTACATCTTGCTTGTCCTGGCGGCAGCTCCAGCCAGTCTCCTGCTCCACCTTCCTGTTCCCTCAATTCTCCTCTCTGTTAGTCCCGCCTATACTTCCTGTCTGGCTACCGGCCAATCAGTGCTTTATTTATTAACATATTTGTCATACAGAACATCCCACAGCAGGAAGCGCTAATAGTTTTCACTGGAGATGCTCAGGCCATATCCTCGCCCAGAGGTGAAACACTAGTGATGGTGATGCAGTAGGAAAGAAAGATGGAGTAAGCCTTAATGCCATCGTTGAAGTGCTGTGCCAATCAGGTTTCCTTGCTTTATGTCCTTCCTGTTTGAGCTACTTGTAACTGGGTAACGTCTCAACACACGCTTCCCCCAGGTTCCCTTCCACATGAATTTCCCTTGAAGTGAAATCCAAAGCGCCAACCTTCCCAAACCAAGACACAGTTCTAGACACGTTTCTCTTGGCACCAGGATTATGTGCTATACCAAACTGACAGGAAGCACATGAGATCTATTGGATATTCAGGAGCGTGTGTGTATGTGTGTGTGTGTGTGTGTGTGTGTGTGTGTGTGTGTGTGTGTGCTTGTGTCTGTTGTATTTTCAAATGCCCAGGGAGTATTGATAAGAAATATCAAAGTTTAAAGTGGCAGTGGCCATGCTGTGGATCATAGAGGAATAGAGGAGTCTGGGTAATGAATGGGGTATAGCTGTGTGGGAGGAGGTCTGTCTGGAGCATGGATAAGTCCTGAGTGAATGTGTTGCTAACATGGCCACAGCCATGTCAAGGACCCCTATGCCTCAGACCAATGGAAATGGTAAAGAGTTCCCAAGTGAGGCCCAGAGGAATGGCCTCAACACTGGTCCAAGTCCAAGTGTTTACTATTGATTGACCTGTGTGTGCAGAAAGTAACCACATTTCAGCATCCTCCTTTTGCATGGCTGCAGCCTGAGGCTGCTTCTCTATAGAGACCTATCAAGACTCACTGACCCCTCGTCCTTGAGTTGAGTTTCTTGGTTGCATAGTAGGTGCTTTCCATCAGAGTGAAGTGATCACCCAATACCAGCTTTTCTGTATGTGTGTCTGTCATTTCTTCATTCCTGTGTCACCCCAGTCAGGTTTCCAGGACCAAACCACATAGGACATGGCTGCCATGTAGGAGGAGGCCTCTCAGCCCTATTTCGGAACTGCTGGTGCTTTTCCTGAAGTGCTTGTTAAGAAAACATTTGCATTCATTCTGTGGACTGAGCAGCAGAGGGCAACTTAAAACAGACTGGATTTGTCCCTTCAGAGCTACTGATGCCCCATCTGTGGGTTCTTGGTAAGGAAAGGAAGGCAACCTCTTCCTTCATGGGGTCAGGAAAGGGGAACTACTACTCTAGATTTTTATGATTCATTGGGATTGCTCCATGTTGTGTTTGGGTCAGAGGCCTTGGGAGGCAGTTGCCATGTGACTTTGGAATATGAACTAAGCAGAGGCTGCTGAATGTGGACACATATGTATGCTGCATAGCAGGATAGCACAAGCCCAGAATGGAGGGAAGCCAGTATTCAGGAAGCTGATGCTAATTCTGGCTTTTGGAAAAGCTGGGCTTGGATGGGACAGTCTGATACAGATGGGTGAGGAGCAGCAGAGAGGTAATTACATTGGGAGGAGGATTTAGCAAACTCCATTAGAAGGAAAGCCACCAAGTCAGGCTTCTAGAGCATTACTGGTCACCAAATTTTGGCTACAGAAAGCAGTTATTGGTTTAGGCCAGTTTTCTACACAGGAAAATGGATTTTGAATGATCCTAAGCCTGATGATAAATCAGAATTATTAGAGAACTTTTCTGAAATGTACATACAAATATATGTGGAATTCTATCCTTTTCTCTCCTCAGAGATTCTCAGTTTGTAGTTTGAGAAATTCTGACTTGAGCCATCTCTGGAATGGATATTTTTAGGAAGGTTGTCAGGTGGTTGTGATGAGCACAGAGGCCCAGAAATTGCAAAAACAAGCAGTGTCTGTGTTGGCAAGCAGGTTTGAAGCAGGTGGAAGATATGCTGAGGTTGCCAGGCAGTCTGGCCTTGAGATCAGAGGTCAAGGTTGTAAATCCATGCCCTGGGAGTGTGGTTTCCCTAGAAGTTACAGAACTACAAACAGTGAGCTTGTCATTAACTTTGCAGGGCCCTTTATTACATACACTTATCTCAGAGTTATGTGCAGGTGTCTGTACCTTAGTCTTGGTGGAACCTGCAGAGAGGACAATAGATTTTACATGATATGGAAAGTTCTGTGAATGGTCGAAATAGGAAATGGACCCAAGTTTTTCATTCACCAGTGACCAAGGGAGAGTGGTCTTGAAAGTCACTGGAGACCTGACCGCGCACCCAGAATAAACAGAGATTGACTAGGAGAACAGAAAGAAAGAAAGTCCCTGCTTAGAGTAAAGGCAGCGCAGGGTGACTTTAGACTCTGTGCTCCTGTGACAAATCCCACAGACTGCCTGATTTATAAAGAACAGAACCTTATTTTCTTACAGTTCTGAAGGCTGAGAAGTTCAAGATTAAGACATTCACATCCAGGGTCTGCTGAGAGCCTTCTGATGCACATTCACACGGCAGAAGAGCAATGTTATAATTCAGATAGGAAATGTGCTTCCAAAGGCTCAGGTTTATCGAAGGCTTGGTCCTCAATGCAAGCAGTGTTCAGAGGCGAGGCTCTGCAGAAGTGACTGGATCACAGGGCCCTAGTTCTGTCAGTGGATGACTCCGTCGATGGATTCAAAATTTGACCGTGGGATTTGGAGAAACCCTGGAAGGTTAAAGCCTAGTTGGAGAAAGGAAGTCACTGTGGGAATACCCTGGAATGGTTTCCCTTGTCAAGGGTTCTTCCTGTTACTCCGTTTGCTTCCTGGCCACCATGAGCTAAGAGCCTTCTCCTCTACATGCCCTTATTGCCATCATGTTCTGTAGCACGAATCCTAATTGGTCTTAATAAAAACCTGGAGCCAGATATCAAGGTAAACGCTGAAAGATCAGAGAGGCTAAGGAACAAGCCACGTCCACCTCTTACCTCACCAACTCCTCAGCCCAAAAGACTGAGCTCCTGTCTCCTCCCACCTTCTATTCCTTTCTCCGCCCAGCCACATCTCTTCCTGTCTCCACCTCCCAAGTGCTGGGATTAAAGGTGTGTACCACCACTGCCTGACCTCTGTGGCTAACTAGTGACTGGCTTTGCCCTCTGATTTTCAGTCAAGCTTTATTCGTTAGAGCATACACAAAATATCACCACAATGTTCTTTCTTACCTCATGCAGTGGAAGAGTTGACCATGGCCTGGAGCTGCTGAGACAATGAGGCAAAAGAAATCTTTCATTCTTTCAAGTTAATTTCTTTAAGGTACTTGTCACAGTTGTTTGTTTGTTTTTGTTAAATACCATTCAGCTCTCTAGTTTGTACAAAGAATCATGAAACCACTTAGGGTTTGAAAAAAATGCCTCTCAATATATGAGTATATATTTCCGAGAGCTGGTGTACTTCTGAAGCACTCACCTTTCTTTTTTTCCTTCCTTTTTTTTGTTGTTGTTATTGTTGTTATTATTTGTAGCAGGAATCTTAAAAATTTTTATTAATAAAATCAAACCTGAGGCCAAGTATTTGGGTGAACACTGGAAGATCAGAGAACCAGAACAAGCCACAGCTATCTCACCTCGCTGGATCCTCAGCTGGTCTTGTTTCCTCAGCCTGGAGGCCTCTGAGTCCTCATCTCCGAATGGCTCTCAGCTGAACTGTGCTCCAAAAGCCTGAAAGCTTAACCAGCCAAATGCTTAACCAGCCAAATGCTTCTAGTTCCTGGTCCTCACGCCTTATATATCTTTCTGCCTTCTACCATCACTCCCTGAGATTAAAGGCTGGCTTTCTGGGATTAAAGGCGTGAGTCACCATGCTTGGCTGTATCCTTAAACAGATGGATTTCTGCCTCTGGAATGCTACGATTAAAGGCGAGTGCTACCACTGCCTATCCTCATGTTTAATATTGTGGCTGTCCTGTTCTCTGACCCCAGATAAGTTTATTAGCGTACACAATATTTTGGGGAACACAATACCACCACAATTATTATTATTATTATTATTATTATTATTATTATTATTATTTCCTTTGGTTCTTTTGTAAGGAAACTTTTTCCTTAAGTTTTCCTTAACACTTTCTAGGACAGGCTGGCCTTGAACTCATGAGCCTCCAGCCTCAATCCCACTAGTACTGGGATTGCAGGTGTGCTCCACCTCCTGCTGTTCTAACCATGGATACTGGGGGTGTCTGGACAGCTGGGCTCACTGAGCTTCCAAAGGAAGGAGGAAAGCGTCAAGGCAAGGAGAGAACTTTATATTCTGTGATTCAGTTTGAAGAGTAGGAACAATAAACTCTGTGCCTTATCGTTCTAGAATTTGCCAATTAACAGTGAAAAGCATGTTCTTTAGGTTTCTGCAATAGACATTTTAGGCAGCAATGCATTAGGCCTTAAATTAAAATATCAATTAAAATATTATGCTAAGTATTCTCTTATTTATAATGTACTAATTTATTATAAAGCAGTTTGCCTTCTTCTATGGTGGAATTTAATGAGTTTCTCTTTGAAGAACCATAAAATTATGCTCAGAGAAAAGAGACTCTTGTTTTTTTAATAAGCAATGTAGCTGTCACCAGATGTTATAAAGATTGATTACTAATGCATTTTTAATGAAGATAATTTATTAGATAATAAGGTTTTTTTTCTTCCTTTAAATTTCCAGTAGGAGGAAATCATTGAGTTTTTTTCCATTTTAAATTAAAGGCTTTCTACAATTGGTTTTTCACTAAGCCTTAAAATGGATGATCAAAGTCAATTATGTAACAAATACACTTAGAATGATGCTGAGGCTTCTCTCACGCTTTTATGTCTGCTTCAATCCCATCAAAGCTTTTGAAAGAAAGAAGTAAGACACATCCTAAGGAACATGCCTAGATGAAGGCTGTTATATTTAGTAACTGCTCCCATAAATGTTTGCTGGATGAATGAAAATTTATGCTACTATTTTTGTTAGAAGCACCAATTCAAAAATTTTTCCTATTGAGTACACTCATCACAAGCTTGTGTATCAGTGATGGGTTGCTATATAGGATGACATTTCCTACATTCTTCCTTCCAGCAGCCAGGGACATGGACATGATGCAGAGATTAAGAATGTGTTAGCCCAAATGTGAACTGCTTTCTTCACCAAAGGAGTTGAAATTGTCCTGCCCTAGTAATGCCAAGTCGTCAGGCTTTGGTTCAGTGCCATTGAAGCAGCCTGGGGAATGTCTCTTATTCAAGATAGTCAAGAGCTCCAAGATGCACAGGCTGAAAATATTTCCCAGATTTTTCTGAAAGTTTCATATCTAATAGCAAATGAGCATAAAATAAGGACTGTCCTAAGAGAGACTAGGACACAGAACTAAAAAAAAGATCATGGAAAGAACCTTTTCTCAAAACCTCTCATCTTATTTTGAAAACACATGCAAGTTTGTGTTGTAAGCCATTCTATAGTTCTTTGTTGGACAATATTAAAATAATGTACAAAGGAGGAGTTTCCTACTTCTCATTGGCTAATAGAACTTCAGGAACTGTAGACTGAGTTGAAGAGAGCTGGCAATGAATGGCAGTTTCAGAACCCATTGCTGTGGGATGTCTTTCTGTCTGCTGTGAATGTGTTGCTCCCATTGGCTAATAAATAAAGCTGCATTGGCCAATGGCAGGGCAGGATGAAGCCAGGTGGGAAATCTAAGAGAGATAGGAGGAGGAGAAAGGAGAGGCAGGAGACGCCATCCTGCTGTCCAGGGAGCAGCATGTAATGGCACACAGGTAAAGCCACAGAACACGTGGCAACATATAGATTAATAGAAATGGGCTGAGCTTAGTTATAAGAGCTAGCTAACAAGAAGCCTGAGCCATTAGGCCATACAGTTTGTAATTAATATAAGCCTCTGTATGTTTATTTGGGTCTGAGTGGCGGCGGGACTGGGCAGGACACAGGAAAACTTCCAACTACAACCCATTTAATGTCCTGCCAGACCTGGACTTTCACTTTGGAAATAGACTCACAAAAAAGTAGTAACAGTGACTTTAAAGTATATGCAGCCGTGTTAGGGAACCATCAGTGATGCAGCCATGAACTTGGAGTAAGTCACTTAGATCATGTGATGGTTACTTAAAAATAGATATTTTATTTATTCTTTGATAATTTTAGACATATGTATGATGTGTCCTGATCATATCTACTCACACTTCCCCTCTCTCACTTCTCCTAGAATTCCTAACCCCTTACCTTCATGTCCTCTCCTGTTTTGGGTTAATCCACCGAGTCCCATTAGTGCTGCCTGCTGGAGTGTTGGTTGATCTTGCTGGCTTGATCTTGTGCAGGTAAATGTAGCAGTAGTGGTTTCCTAAGCGCAATGGCTGTGCAATGTCCAGAAGACAGCATTTCATAGCAGCTCTCCCCATCTTTTGGTTCTTACATTCTTCCTGTCCTCTCTTCCATGATGTTCCTTGAGAGCTGGAAGGGTGATAAAGATGTCCTCTTGAGGACAGAGCACTCAACTGTCATTTGTTCTATGCATGGTATCCTTAACTGTTAGTATATTGAGTGCTTTAATTATATGAAAAGAGGAGGTTATTGTTTGATCTTGTCTGCTTCCTAACTCTGGGAAATTTTCTGTTAGGATTCTTTTAAGATTGTTTTCGGCACCTTTAGAACTAGCTTCTCCTTCTCTGTTTTCTCCTTCTCCGTTTTCTCCTTCTCCGTTTTCTCCTTCTCCGTTTTCTCCTTCTCCGTTTTCTCCTTCTCCTTCTCCTCCTTCTCCTTCTTCAGTGCTTCCTTCTAGTTCCTGCTGTTTGCTTCTAGGGAGTTTTATTTGGCAGCAGGTAAGCTGGCATGGAGTGAGCAGGCTTCCAGCTGGCCTCTGAGTCTCAGTTTCCCTGCTTGTTTCTCTGAAGAAATCTCCAGATTTCTGAAGAAATAACTTCCGAAGTTCATTTACAGAATTTGTCTTTTGCAGGATATGGTCTTGATATATAAATCTTCTATCTATCATCTATCTATCTATCTATCTATCTATCTATCTATCTATCTATCTATCTATCCACTGTGTTCTCACACCAAGGTTTCTAGTTCACTATCTTTGTTATGCTTACTTTTTTTGTGCCATCCTGACCAAGCCATAGTACTTAGATTTTTGGTCAAATACTATTCTAGAGTTTTAGTGCAGGTTTGTTTGTTTGGTTTTGTTTCTAAATGAGATTATTATTTAAACCAGAGGACTCTGAATGAAGCCAATTCCTTGTCCTTATGTGGCTGTCTGGGCCCCAGCAAATCAGCTGAAGACTTTGGTAGAGGAAGCCTGACCCCCTCTGGGGAGGAGGGAGTTCTGGCACCAGGTGGTCCGAGTTTCAAGCCCCATCCCTTCCCAGATTTCCAGCCTCAGTCCACTGTGAAGGTTTTGGACTTGGTAGCTTCCACAACACGTGAGCCAGTTCCCTAAACATAAACTATTTCTCTCAACAGACATCCTATGTGTTCCATATCTCCGGAGAGTGGTGATTGATGAGGGTTATTTGGTAGATTGAAAAGGTTACTGAGACATCCATCCTAAGTCAGGAAAAGAGTCACCGAGGATCTTTGCAGAGGAGAAAAATGAACAGCAGCACTGTCCTTTACTCACCAGATATGGGTGGAACTTTCCAACATATATATAAACTGAGTCACAGAAGTTGCATTCCCTCCACAGCGATGAACTCTAGCAGAGCTTCCTGACCACATGTTCACTGTGCCAATGTCACCATGGGTGATATGACATGGCTGTGCTTCAGATTAGATGTTGGGTGAAGCTCATCTATAACAAAGCCAACAAATGGACCCTGATCACTTACTGTCATGTTCTCAAGATTCATGCATGTTGCTGCAAATGACAGAATTTCCTTTTTAAATATGGAAGAGCTCCACTGTGTATATGTAACATACTCTAGTCACAGAAATTGGAGAGTGGAGGAGCAAAGTGGTTGTGATAAGGGAGATGCTAAGGCAGAGTGTTTTAGTGACAAACTGATCTCCACCCACGACTATAGTTAATTGTTAGATATGTATTTCAAGAATACTAACAGAACCAAAGATCACCAGGAGACAAGATTTTATGTGCTCTCTATGTTAAAATGTATGTGAGGTGATGGATGTATAATGGGCTTTAGTCAGTCCACACTGTACATACATCATAACATCACACTGTATTTCATAAACCTACCACTGCCTTTTAACCTCTGTGAGGGGCACTTGTGGTTATCAATATCTAAAGATATTCCAGTCCCTTGTACAAAATAATGCATTTGTATGTAACCTAAACATAGCCTCATTTATACTTTAAGTCATATCTAGATTACTCACAATACTCAACATAATACAAATTATTGAGATCCAGTTTGTATCCTTTTTGGGAACAATGATAAGGAAAAAAAGCTGGTATATGTTTAATAAAGACATAGTATTCCCTCAGTGTTTTCAGACTGTGGCTGGTTCAGTCTACAGAGGAAACCACAGAAGCAGAAGACCAGTGTCTATAATTATTTGTCAACTATAAATGAAGCAAAGGAGGAGGGAAAGGTGATTGACTCTGAATTTGTAAATTGAGACTGGTAACTCCTAATATAAAAACGACCCTGTTCTCCTGTGAATGGGAAATTTCTAGTTATGTGGAACTTATAATGCTAAAACTAGGGAAGACCAACATAACATGGAATTAACTCTCCAGGTCAAAGTTATTTCACTAGAAAAAAAATTATTGCACTGAATATAGTAGATGAGACACTAATGGTCTTCAATCAACTATTGAATATAGCAGATCACACACTAACGGTCTTCTTTCTTCGACAATTTCCAATTAAGTGACATCCTATGAATTCCTGAGCAACCAGACACACCAGACCTGCTTTCAGGTAAACTAATAGCAACCATGAGGCTTGGGGACATTTGCACAATCCATTCCTTCTCCAGGACTGCTCTCCAAACAGCAATATTCACGCCCCATTCCCTGGCAATGCAAGAGAGACAAATAACTCCATCGTTACTGCTGAATTAAGCTTTTCAATCTTTTCTTACAAAAGACAGTGTGTTGTTGTTCAACACCAAAATATGAGCTTCTTCTCATTATATTGTAGTTTGGTTCTTAAATATTCCTCCAAAGATCAAGTGTCGAAGGCTTGAGTTTCAGGGCAGCTGTGTTCAGAGCAGTCTGGCTTTGTGGTGTGCTGATCACGAGGGCTTTGACCTCATAGATAGATTAGTCAGCTTCTGAATTCATAACTTAATGGGCTACTTGGAAGTGGTGAAAACTTTTGGATATAACATGTAATTAGAGGAAGTAGGCTTTGGGGACATGGCCTTCAGGGCTGTGCTTTGTCCCTTGGTCACCTTTTTCTCTGTGTCCTTCATGGCTTCAATGAGGTCAGCAGCCCTGTTCCACCATGTGCTTCTACCACCACATTCTGCTTTAGCATGGGTCCAGGGACAGGAAAGCCAGGGGACCAGAAACTGAAACCTCAGAAACCAAGTCCCAAGACACTTCTCCTTTAAGTTGTTCTTTAAGATGATGAAAGACTAACAAGCATCTCATTTGCCTTCCATGACCTCATCTCTTCAGAAAAGAACTTCAAAGGTTTAAGTTTACGTAGTTGATAAAATCGGGGTACATGGAAATGGGTGATGCCTGAAGAGGGCTAAAGAGAGCACTGAGTATGTCTCAAGAGCAAGCCTTGCTGTCTGTCTGGTTGTCTTCAAAGTTGGAGAAGGGATGAATAAAATGCTTTTTCAACTAGGATACAAAAATGACTGTGCTTATGACCAGGATTTATTAATCACCGTGTGTAGTCCACGGGTAAATTAAAGGGCTAAAGGCAAGAGAGATAGCAGAGGATTAACAATTCTGGCCATTAATCTCTATAAATATAGGGGACGCTTCAAATGGTCACAATTTCAACCAGTGTAAGTAATTGATTGAGTCACTTACGGACTACAAAGTTCTTGTTCATACATCTCTCTATTCCCTTAGCAACTCGCACAATGCCCCGAACTAAGGAGGTAATCAATAAGGGTGGTTGACATCTTGCCAGAAGCTTTAATTTGTATAAATTAATGAAAAATAAGTGTGAAATCTATTGTTATGCTTCCTCTGTGTGCTGGATATGCCCGCGGGGATGAGGCGAGCAACATTTTCTAAAAGCACTTAAACAAACAAGTAATTCTTCACTACCCAGGTTCTTCTTTTATATACATGACACCACAGAGAGAATTCATTTAATTGGCAGTGTGAATAAGAAAAAACACAGGTGGTTTAGATAGTCATTGCTACAGCCCTTGGGACAGAAAAATATAACCATGGGATAGAAAAATGGAGCCATGCAAGTGTCTGTTGAAGGAAAAATCACTTTCTCCAAGATAAGACTGAGGACTTGGGGGTAAAAAAACCAGGAAGAAATATATAAGATGACATCAAGATTTTAAATATTGCCATTTAACCCTTAAAGTAACTTCACTTTTTTTTTTCTGGAGAAGTTGATGATGCAGTATGCTGGCTAGTTTTCTGTAACTTGATACAAACCAGAGTCACTGGAAACGAAGGAGCCTAAATGGAGAGAATGCCTCCCATAAGATCTGGCTGTATGGCATTTTCAAAGTTAGTGATTGATGGAGGAGGGCTCAGACCATTGTGGGTGGTGCCATCCCTGGGTTAGTGGTCCTGGGTTCTATAAGAAAACAGGCTGAACCAGCTATGGGGAGCAAGCCAGTAAACAGTTCTCCATGGTCTCTGCATTAGCTACTACCTCCGGGTAATGGCCCTGTTTGAGTTCCTGTCCTGTCTTCCTTCAATGATGAACAGTGATGTGGAAGCATAATCCAAATGAACCCTTGCCTCCTCATGTTGCTTTTGGTCATGGTGCTTTATTATCACAGCAATAACAACCCTAACAAAGACAGAATTGATACTAGGATAGTGGGGTATTGATGTGACAGACCTGACCATATTTCTTTGGGAGGATTGTGGAAGGACTTTGGGACATGGGTCTAGAAAGGCCATTGAGTGTTCAAAGCATGGTGATATGTTCTGAAAGAGCTTGAAAGATAAGAATGTTCAGAGAAATGCAGAGGATGGAGGCCTGGCTTGTGAAATTTCAGAGGGAAGTTTAAAGATTCTATGGGGCCATTTGCTGTTTTGAATTAAGAGTCTATCATTCTGGTCAGCTGGTGTTGAAGAACCAGCTGTGATTAACAAGAGACCAGCACCACCAAAGTGAAATCTTTGTGTTATGGGTACAATTGATGCTCGTCAACTGGAGCTGAGAAATTAGTGGTGATTAAGAAGAGACCAGCACTATTTAATCCCAGAACTCAGGAGGCAGAGGCAGGCAGATCTCTATGAATTCAAGGCTAGCCTAGTCTACAGGGCTAGTTCCAGGAGAGCCAAGGCTACACAGAGAAACCCTGTCCTGAAAAACCAACCAACCAACCAACCAACCAACCAACCAACGAACCAACCAATCAACCAACCAACCAACGAACCAACCAACCAACGAACCAACCAACCAACCAACCAACCAACAAACAACAACAAATAGAAGAAGAGACCAGTATCAATGAGGTGAAATCTTCTGGGAAGTGTTTCCTGAGAGTCAGCACCTAGAAGCTGTGTTCCAGATATGGTCAAGGTTATACCTTGCACTGGCAGCCAAACTTGATGGTAGAGAGTCATTCAGGTATTATTTGTTTTGAAGGCATGAAGGGGTCATGAACAGCAGTTGAGGATTGGCACTATGTAGCAGGGCTGGAGTCCATGAAGAGAGCCCAGGAGAGGCTATTTGTGAAAATGCAACCCAGTTGCAGCAGAAGACCCCAGCATTTTGGAGATGTCAGCACCATGGGATGACCATCAAGAGCAGCAGCGGCCTTGGAGTGGAGCCAGCCAGAGCCTAGAAGACAAGCGGTGTGTGCTGCAGAGGGTAGAGCCAGAGAAGTGACCCAAGCCCCTTGGAGGAACCCAGGAAATAGTGAGTGAATCCCAGACATTGAATTATTTACACTGTTAGAGTTTGTTTTTTTTTTTTTTTGGTTCAGATTGTGACTGTGCCCTGGTTCTTCCTTCTTGAAGTAAGAAAGTATTTAATTTATTTTTGATTTTATAGGAGCCCACAGTTAAGTGATTTTGAATTTTAAAAGAATTTGGATCTTTTTTTAATGTGACTTTTTTTATTAAGAAAAATTTTAATTCATTTTACATACCAATCACAGATCCCCTATCTTCTCTCCTCCTGTCCCCACCTCAACCCACCTTCCATTCCCTCCTCTGAAAAGTCCTCCCATGGGGAATCAGCAGAGCCTGGTACATTCAGTTGAGGCAGATCCAAGCCCCTCCCCCTGCATCAAAGCCATGCAAGGTGTCCCGCCAGAGGTAATGGACTCCAAATAGCCAGCTCATGTACTAGGGATGGATCCTGATCCTACTGCCAGGGGGCCCCTTAAAGAGACTGAATTTCATTTGTTTTGATTTTGGTTTTGTTTCTTTTGGACACAGGGTTTCTCTGTGTAGCCCTGGCCATCCTGGAACTCACTTTGTAGACCAGGCTAGCCTCAAATTCATTGAGATCCACCTGCCTCTGCCTTCCAAGTGCTGGGATTAAAGGTGCACACCACCACTGCCCAGAAAGATTGAATTGTTTGAATTTTTAAAGATTATTGGCCTATTAAAATTTGAAATATTTTATATTGTGTTGTTCATGTTAACTTGAGATTTTTTTGGAATGAACAAAAAAGGAAAGATTGTGGCTTAATAGGGATGTGTTGGTATGTCAAGTTGACAAAGGGTTGGTTGTATTGGCTGATTTTATGGCAATGTGACACAAGCAGAGGTTCTCAACCTGTGGGTCATGGACCCTTTGGCAACCTTCCATCTCCAAAAATACATACAGTTTATAACAGTAACACAATTATAGTTCTGAAGTAGCAATGAAATAATTTTACGGCTGGGGGTCACCACAACATGAGGGACTGTATTAAAGGGTCACAACATTAGGAAGGTTGAGAACCACTGCTCTACAGTCACTGGAAAGGAAGGAACCTAAACTGAGAAAATGCCTCTGTAAGATTGGGCTGTATGGCATTTTCTTAATTAGCGATTGATGGGGGAAGGCCCAGCTCATGGTGGGTGATGCTTTCCCTGGGTTGCTGGTCCTGGCTTCTAATAAAAAGGCTGAGCAAGCCATGGGGAGAAGCCAGTAAACAGCACTGCCTCTGTGGTCTGTAGGTTTTAGATATAAGTTGTTTGAGGGTGTTAGTGAGATGGGCACTTGGCACTGAGTAAATGGTAGTTTTACTTTGAGCTATGAACAAATTTCCCTTTGGAGGTAACCTTCCTGTAGATTAATTAGTTGTATTCCATATATTTTCCGATTATGGTTGTAAGATGCCTCCTCCCAAATATATACTATAAATATATACTATAATTTGGGAGGAGGCATCTTACAACCATAATATATGTGTGTATGTGTGTGTGTGTGTATGCTGCATGTAACTGCTCTACCACTGAGCTATATCCCTACCTCTTTGTTTGTTAAGAATATATAATAAGATTTACATATATAAATATGTAATTATTATATAAAATATAAATATAATTATAAAAAATATATAAGTGTGTTTGTGTGTTTATTAGGATTATACATGATCAAATTTACTAGATTAGAACACATTATTTTCAAGTTG
This sequence comes from Peromyscus attwateri, assembly GCA_902168425.1. Lineage (NCBI taxonomy): Eukaryota > Metazoa > Chordata > Mammalia > Rodentia > Cricetidae > Peromyscus > Peromyscus attwateri. The sequence continues at coordinate 68,046 of CABHPP010148733.1, forward strand.
AGGCAGAACATGTTTCCATCCAGACATAATGTTATTAACCACATTTCCACAATCCAGATACTATTAATATATTTAAAATCTGCCAGATTGGTGAGAATAGAGGGGTAGATTTGAGTTTTCTCTCAGGCTTAGCCACCTTGTTAATAAATTCTCCTTTTCAAAGATGAAAAATACATAAATAATAAACAGCTTATCACTTGTTTACACTTATATTCAATTGATTACAGTTAAGTTCCCATGCTGGCTGCCATGTTGTTATTTGTAGCAGGGTCCTTGTTGTTGTTACCTTTGGGGGTGGGGGCCAAGTAGGCGAAGAGTCAAACCACACAGACTCTGGGAGAATGTCGAAACAACAAGCTCAGTTTATTCAGGAAGAGGCAAGCCTTATATACCCTCCACCCCACCCTGGGGGGAGGTCTGATGAATATGCATCAGCTGGTGTGACATGGCTGCCTCTTATTGGTCCAGGTCATCTCCAGATCATGTTTCAGCTGCTGTTGTTAAGACCATCAGGCAGACCCAGACTGGCTCTCACAAAGTATCTTTTTTACTTGTTTGGGCCGTCTGGCCCTCAAGCCCGTTAGGGATGAGTCATCCCACAGTTATTATGTTTTTTTTTTCTGAGACAGGATTTCTCTGTATGATCCTGGCTGTCATGGAACTCACTATGTAGACCAGGATGGCCTCACACTCACAGAGATCCACCTGCCTCTGTCTCCCAAGTGCTGGAACTAAAGGCGTGCGCCACCATACTCAGCCATGGCTACTTTGTTAATAAACTCTGTTTTACAAAAAAAATTAATCTACTAAAGAAATAAAGGAATAAAGGAATATGATAGCTATATTCTTATAAAGTATATTTATTTTTTAAATAGTTACATATTTTTAGAAATAAAAATTATTTGTAATATGAATTATGAATGCCCTTATTATATATTCTGCAGATGCAAGATTTTGAATATTTCCTTTGATTATTTTAAAATTACGTGTATGTGTGTGTGAGTGTAGATGTGTGTGCAGGTTCCCACAGAGGCCTGAGACATAGTAATTCCCCTGGGACTAAATGCTATCGGCAGTTGGTAGCAGCCCAGCATAGATTCTGGGAATTGAACTCAGGTCATCTGCAAGAGCAGTATGTACTCTTAACTGCTGAGCCATCTCTCCAGCCCTGTAAATATAATAGTTTCCTTGGACATATTAATTAATTTAATTACAAGGAGAACAGATTATTTGAGAGGCAGAGGCTTTCTGTGGGTCACTATTAGATCTTCCAGGAGTGTGAAACTCAGAGACAGTATTCTTTCCACTAGGATTCTGGGATTTTCATGGGGTATCATAGTATCTGAATAATGAGTGTTGTATAGTTACTTGAATGGAATTTTGGCACAAACTGAAGTGCCCCTCTGTTTGTTCTTATCACCCACAAAGCCTAGCTTTGCTGCCATATTGTATATTTGTCCGAGGAACATTCATTGATATCGGGAGAAATATTGGGCATCAAAATGGTATCTGTCATCTCTGGGAACATCTGGGCTTCTCTGTCTTTGTGTCCTTTCTGAGTTTCTTTCTTTACCACAACTGCAGTGAGAGCCCCATCCTTCCTGACCCAGGGTTTATCTCATCAGTGCCCTTCTGCGATCTCAAGTTCCTGGCTTTTCCCTTCCCTCCCACTCTTGGTTCTCAGGCAGGGCTTTCTAGTCACCACCCCTTCCTCTCTTTGCGCTCTAACACACCTAAGTGAACCCAGACCCTCTTTAGGTTTTGCGGGTGTTAGAGCTGATGAGCAAATTTAGAAGTGGGGCAGAAATGTGAATATTTGGCAGGCACAGCTGCAGACTTCATTTGAACACTTTCCTGAGCGTGAATAAGCATTTGAACCTCTGCGTTCACACTTGAATCCATTCAGTTCAAACAGGCCGACGGTTTCTGAGATTATGTCCCTGGTTAGAGACATCTTTGCCCCTTAGGCATAGGTGTCCCAGTGATGGAAGTGCCAGAAGGCTGCAGCTTATGCCACATGCCCATGAGTCATCAGTCTGGTGGTGATGTAATTCTGATTGAAAAACAGGATTAGAAATACTGCAGCTTTTCCCAGCGACTTGAAAAAAACGGGTTTCTGTTGTGCCAGGCACTTGGAACTTACACTCCTATAATCTTAGTTTGTACTTGTGTCTGTAGCCAAAGAAGGTGGTGCTTTCCATGGGAAACGCAGAGGGTGTGGTTTTAAATGTAAACATTTGCTCCTTGCCCAAACAAAAACAACCTAACCCCTCGCAAAAACAGGAGTTTTATGAAGAAGGTAAATTCATCCGACTTCATAAGAGCATGGCTCTAAGTGCGTGGTTTATTTGAGAACACACGTGAGACCTCCCCCCTTTCCTTGACTAGAGGGCTGTCCTGGCAGAAGACATTTGCTTGTATAAATCCAGTTGCTCTGGTGGTGGGGAGTGCCACCTGCTGCCTTCCAGTAAAGATGGTTCCAGAAATACTAGGACAGATGTTTAACTACTGGTAGATTGGACATTAAAACTTGAAAATTTCCCAGTAATTTCCTTTGCATGCCAGAATGTAGGACATTTAGGGAAAGGCATCATTCTAAAGTTGAAGTATTCAGCCCTGTTAAGTCTAGAATCATAATCTCTCACTGATGAAATTGGTGGTCTAGGTCGGAGATTCTTCAGTGCCAGCCCACTGTCCTGGAATAGGTGCCTTTCTGACCACTTCCAACCAACAGAGTGAAAGTTAAGAGCATCCAACTCATGCAAAAGCTTTTATGGAAATGAATGCTTCAAATAAATGGGTTTTTGAGAATCCAAGGATTGACACATGCTAGTAATATTATCTTTAATTATATTTAGTCCTTTTCAAATAAAGCCGTGCAATAGATAATTGAGATCTGCTTCCATTGCACTCCTCAGCCCCTCTCCCACCGTCTCTGTGAAGGATGACAGACACATGGATCAGTCTTGACCCAAACAGCAAGCAGAGGGGTCAAGGAAAGAACACGGGGAAGATGGGGTCTCCTCTCTTTCTGCTTTCTACACTCACACAAAGGTTTCCTGCAGATGCTAGAACTGGTCAGGATGCTAACTTTTCTCTCTTTTGCAGACATTCACCCCTTTCTACTCATTGTCTTCCTTTCTCAGTTAGGATTCTCTGCAATTAATAAAATTAGATGCTGGCACTATTGGAGGCTGAGGTCATCCCACAGTACATACTCATTTGCCCTGGTCTGCTTATAAAGTGTTTTCAGATCCCAAGCCCATTGCATTTTGTTTCTGGATGTTTAAAAAACGCCATTCATAACACGAGTTGTCACTCCCATGGCAGACTCTTTCTAGAAGTGATAATGAACCTGGCCATGTTTGTACAAAAGGGTAACGTCTCAGTAAATCACAACTTTTCCTCTGGCATGCCATTATCATTGTCAAGCCAGTCTGCAGTACCTGCTGATTGGGTGAGAACAGAAACAAGCATTACAGATGTCTGATATCTAACTGCAGAGTCCTCATGGTCCCCTTACCCCAGAATGAATAACTTGTCAGAGGGAATTACGCTGATAACCCTCATGCAGCTACACTGATAACAAATTGACAATCAGAGTCAAGATGGGCGTTCATTGTGCTGCTGCTTAATATCCTGGGTAATAACAGTTTCCATCACTGTGTGGAGGCACCAGGGAGGCCCCTCTCAGCACCTGGGAACTGACACCTTTGTTTCTCTGCAGTCTCCACTCTTCATGCTGAGGTTGCTGGTTCCAGTGTCTCACAGCTGGCTCTAACATCACTGCTGAGGGGGACTAATGATCCTTTATTGATGACTTGTGGTTTTTGTGGGCTTGTCCGAGGTGGATAGAAGAGCTTCCAGTCTCAGAACCTATGATGGCGCAGTGAGTGGCATCCAAGTCTAGTGCACAGGGCTCACACATTTTCTAAGAGGGGTTAACGGATGACCCAGTGAAATCACTGGTTTACTGAAGTTTAATATCCCACCATCTAATCTAGTGTCTTTGCAAATCATCTAATTTGATTTTTACATAACCATAATCCCAGGAAGTTCTTCTTATCCGGCAATGTCTTTATTATTTTAGTTTCAAGTACAAATCAAATTGACAGCTACATTGACAGCTATAAACTCAATTACCAGCTTGGCTAAGGACCTTGTGTTTTTTTTTTTTTTTTTTTCAGACACCGTATTCATAAATTTGCAATCAGCTCTCAGCTAGAAAATTGCATGTATACAAAACCAAATGGTACAATTTGCAGTCGTTAGCAGGTTAAAGCCCACTGCCCATGCCCTGTGGTGTGGCTCAGTGGTAGAGTGCCTGCTTAGCATGCCAGGGCCCTTCACTACAACCAGGGAGCCTGCATGGGACTGACCTAGGCACTCTGCATATATGTTACAGTTGTGTAGCTTGGTCCTCTTGTGGGACTTCTAACAGTGGGAACAAGGACTGTCTCTGACTCTTTTACCAGCTTTGGGGCCCCTACTCCCCACACTGGGTCACCTTGCCCAGCCTCAATACATGGGGAGGTGCTTAGTCTTACTGCAACTTGATACGCCATGCTTTGTTGATACTCACTGGAGAGGTGTCCTTTCCTAAACAGACACAGAGGAGGAGTGGATTGGGTGGTGGGAACAGAAGGTGGGGGTGGAGGGAGGGACTGGGAGGAGAGAAGGGAGGGGAAAGTGCAGCCAGGATGTAAATAAATAAATTTATTAAAAAAAACACAGAAAAATAATGGAGGCAAGCCTATTTAAGTTGTGTGCTTTTTTTCCCCTCAGTATACTTGAAATATCTCATAACAGGAAATGTTATTTGGGGCAATTTAATTCACATTAACTAATTTGGAGAGGATAAAAGGATTTTGTTTTTATTTTTGGCTTTTAATTTTCTGGAATTTGGGGCTTGACGAGAAAAAGTCTTCAAAGCTTGGCACATAGCTACTGAATTATCATATTTAGACTCAACTGTATATTAAGAAGGTACAAGAAGGCAGAACATACAGCAGAGAAATCATAGTCTACAGAGTTTGTCTAGTTCCTGGAGGATGACTGTGGAGAGCTAGCCTTCCCAGGGACGGACGTCTGGATCAAGGACAGGTAATGTAAGGAAGAATGCAGGGGAATTTAATGACCCCGTGTAATAAATACAGAATACAGGATAGTTTAGCTAAGTTGAAATTTACCATCAAATATTAATTACAGGATCCCTGACTAAGGAATACCATGATCATTTATTTTCACAAGATTAAAATGAACAGAATCATTCACTCTGCATACATACCTCAATGTCCTCATTCTATGTGATTCTGACATAGTCATTCAGGCAAAGCAAGCTATACTGTGTTGGCCTAGAGGCCGAGTCACCAACTGAAACACAAAAGCATTTTTTAAAAGGAGAGTAAACACAGATTTATTCAAGGAAACGGGAAGCGAGGGAAACTCCCAATGTGCACGGGGAGGGGGAGATTCCAAGAGAGAAATACCACATAAAAGTGGGTTTTTGAAGTCTTCTGAAATCCATACTTGCTTTTCTCCCCATTTATCTGAGTCTTAACCTGGACTGTAGGAAGTCTGCTATAGGGCACATGTGTTTTAGGTTGACTTAGCCACGTTCTGGATTTCAATGATGCTGATCTTTCGACAGGAACTAAGGGAGAGCCCCTGGAAAAGTTCCTCTTGTGGTCACTTGCTGGGTGACCCTTTCACTGTCACTGCAGGATGTTTTAAGGTTTTCCAGCACAGCTTTAAGGGGTGTTTGCTTCTCAGTGGTTCCTATGTATCACCACTAAATATACTCCCTGCTCCCAAACATGCTCATGTATCACCGTATCATAATGCTCATTAAACTTTTCAAGTCAGCACCAGGCACTCAATAAATCCACCTTCCTGTCTTCCCTTTCTGAGCCATCCAGGCAAATTTGCTAGCTGATTTCCTTGCTTTTTGCCTCTTTTGAAACCACCTTTTGATTCCAGCTGTCTCTACCTCCCATTGAAATGGTATGTCTCCTCTGACAGCCCATGAAGATTTATGTCCAACTTCTTCCTCTCCAAGTAAGACAGAATTAGGTTAGGATCTATGAAGAAGGAAAGGCTTGGTTAAGACTGATAATCTTGTTGAAAGCAATGAGTTATTGCCTGATGCACAAAATAGCATAAATTCCCCCACTCTTAACTGATATAATGAACTAGATGAGGTTAAATGAATCATTGGCATTCCTCAATCTGCAATTCACCCATGTGTGGATGAAAAACTGCGCATGGCTGCCATTCATCATGGTGGCTGACTGCCTGAGTTAGGAGGGCAGATGAGCAGTCAGCAGTTAATATTCAAAACCAAATCCAAAGTAATGGTTACAATATCATTCTGTCTGGCTGAGCAACTCTTGATTTACAGTAAAGTAAAAAAAAAAAAAAATACAGTGAGCAAGTTGGTCAGGCAGCAGTCACACACCAAACTTTGATCTTAGTGGTACATAGGTAATGCTAGTTGCTAGTGTTAGCTTGTCTTTTTGTCTCATTTTGAGATGAGGTGTCCTAGTCTTCAGGCTGGCCTTGAACTTAATGCTACATAGCCAAGAGTGGCCATGAACTCTGGGTCCTCTGGACTCAGCTTTCCAGGTATTGGGATCACAGGCATATGCTTAGCTTGTCTTTTCCATGTCTATTGTTTTTCTAAGTCCTCTGACTTGTGGATTCAATATTAGCCCATTTGGCAGATGTGCTTGTCTGTTAAGACTGCCCTAAAAGACTGTACGGGCTGGGTACCTTCAACAGGGTAAGTCAATTTCTCACATTTACGAAGAATGGAAACCCAAGATCGAGCAGTCACATTTGGTTTCTTCTGAGATGTCTCCCTTGCTCTGCAGTGGCTACCCTTTCCTGCTCAGTCAGCCATCAGTGCCTGTTCGTGTCTTAATCTTGCAAGAACCAAGTCACACTGGATGAAGGCCTATTCTAATGACCTCATTCAACCTTAATTAATTTTGCCAATACTTTATCTCCAAATACAGTCACATTATAGGGTTCTGGGAGTTAGGACTTCAATGTATGAATTTTGAAGGAATACAGTTCAACCCATAGCACAGATAAGAAAGCTGAAGCATCTAAGAGCCAAATCAGAGTTTCTGGGCTTCAGGCTCTAGGACTGTGCTCACAAGTATTATTCGACACTGTATTTAAAATTCAAAATAATGCCAAGACAGGTATTTTTAACATCTCTAATTAGAATTTTCTCAATGTATTTTAATTTCTATATACTTGCTATTAATGACAATCATTAGGAAATGAGATATTTGAGTTTTTTTAAATTCATAATGTACCAAGCATATTATTTTTTATTTCATACTTTGTTAAAAAATTTAGGCTGCATATCCTCTGCCTTTCTATACAGATTGCCAGAGATTTAAATAATTTTTTGGTGACTGATGATCATATTGTATAATTAGTGAACATAACATCTTCAGCATTACTCTGAATTGTACAGTGATGTGGCAGGTGTGAGGGACTGATTCAACTGGCATGCTTTTATCATTGCCTCTTGCTTCTAGATTGAATATCATGTCACAGATACATGTGCACACACAACCTATACACACACACACACACACACACACACACACACACCATATATATATATAACACACATACCATACCACACCATACATATACAACATATACACATGCTCTATACATACACATATACTATTACACACACCACCATACATACCACACAGACACAAAGATACACCACGCACATACATCTAATTGAGGCAGTGGCAGGTTTTATGTTCACTTGAAGATTTTAGCTCTAGTTAAAAATACAGAGATTTGGACACTATTGCTGAAGAGATCACACATTTTGGACATGAGACACAGAGAAATCAAATGGGAACTGAGTTGGAAGCTTTTTCCCTGTTGGCTGGCCTTTATATCTGGAAAGTGCTATGCATGCTGTTGAGGGAGAAAGTCATTAATGAATGGTCTTACTCAGTAGTTGACTCTACATGCTACAATACCAGCCAGCCAGGCAAGGTATGCCTGGTTCATTAACAGCAAGACTGTTTTGAGGGTCTCCAATGGCTTTCTGATCATAGCTGATGCCTGTAGGAGGAAATACATGCCCAGTGCTGGTCAAAAGTCTGTGACTGGGAAGTTCACAGGCCCTAGGTGAGGGACATGCTACTGTTGATTTGCTAAATGGACATGTACCACACTGCCTTTTGAATATTGATTTTTATGCCCACAAGCAAGTGTTGCTCTTTGCCTAGGTCACAGAAGCCTCTTTTTATCAGTGGGTAACAGTTAATGCAAATACTTATGTTGTATGATATTTTGTTTGTGTTCTGACAAAGCTTGCCTGGAGATGAGAGGGTGGAGCTAGCCACTAGTTAACCATAGAGGCCAGGCGGCGGTGGTGGCTCACACCTTTAATCCCAGCACTTGGGAGGCTCACACTTTTAATCCCAGCATTTGGGAGGCTCACATCTTTAATCCCAGCACTTGGGAGGATCATGCCATTGATCCCAGCACTTGGGAGGCTCATGTCTTTAATCTCAGCACTTGGGAGGATCATGCCTTTGATCCCAGCACTTGGGAGGCTCATGTCTTTAATTCCAGCACAATCAGGAAGTAGAGACAGGAATATAATGTGGGTGGAGACAGGATCTTGGCACCACCCCCCTTTTTGGGTCTGAGGATTTGTAGAGGAAAGAAGTGACTATGGCTGCTCCTTTGCTTCTCTGATCTTTCAAGTTATTACCCCGATATTTGACTCCTGGTTTTTATTGGTAAGACTGATTAGGATCATGCTTCAGACTTATGACCCATCACTGTGCTGAGAGCAAGTGACTATTGGGTGCTGATCTCTAAGTGGAACATCTATACTACCCTCTTCAGTTCTCAAGAAACATCTTAGAAGAGGGAGCAGAAAGATTGTGAGAACCAGGGGACAGAGAGGAGTGACAGGAAACACTGTCTCCTGGATATGACGTGGTCATTGAAATCATGAACATGGGGCAGACCTGCAGTTACCTGTACCTACCAAAAGATGTGAAAATATAAAGGTGATTAGTTGAGGTGGAAAATGGGGCTATCAGGAGTGGGAAGGGATGGTCACAATACATTGTATGAAACTTGTCAAATCCCAACATTTTACTAATGAAAAAAAGTAGTAACTTGAAAGTATTTGATTCTACAAATTATTGGATATTTTATGACATTTTCTATTGCCAATAGCAAGATTTCCTGCATTCTTAAGAAAAGGCTAATTATTCTGTAACCATGGTAACAGGTAGCCACTAAAGTGGATTTTAAACCTGCTTAGTTTTCCAGAAACATAATTTCATAGCCATGGATCCAGGAGAAGTGGTTTTAAGCTTACTTAATCAGTTAATATGCTTTTGAAAGCTGAGTAATGAGCATTGCTCCTTGCCTTGGAGAGTCAGCCAATGGGATACTGACTCACTCCACCAGACAGGCTCTGATATTGAGCCCATCCACCCCCTCACCCTCAGGGCTGCTGCTCGGCTTCAATCACCTGGTTTTGCCTCTGTGAAAGTACTGGCTCCTGAATCTGTACTTTTCCAACATCCTCCATGAGATCAATAATATAGCTTTCTCTGAGAGATTGTGCTTATACAGCATAGCTCTTCTTTACCTTTTTGTAGTTAATTTTTAAATCAAAACTTTTTTTCATATATATATTTTGATCATATTCTTTACCTTCTCCCAACTCCTCCTAGGCCTTCTTCACTTCCCTACTCTTCAAAGTTCATGTTCTCTCTCTCTAAAACAATCAAACCAAACTTAAAAAAAAACCAATAGGACAAAAAAAAAAAACCAAACAAAAAACAAAAACAAACCCACCAAAACAAAACAAAACAAAAGATGCACAAAGTCCCCCATGGAATCCTTCCTAAAATATGTACATGCGTGAAGAAAATTTTAACTGAGTCACCACAGTTGGAGGAGATAATGCCTCAACTAGATGTCTTCTGCCATCAAATCTTTATCAAACTTTTTTTTGTTTTTGAGACCCTGATTGGCCTGGAACTCATTAGAAATCTTTCGCCTCTGCCGTCTGAGAAATGGAATTCAAGGCATGCACCACCACACCCGGCCTCTTCCTTACTTAAGGGAGCAGGTACACTCAATGTTGTAGGGGTGTGTGTGTGTGTGTGTGTGTGTGTGTGTGTGTGTGTGTGTGTTTTAACTGTTGTTGCCTGTTTAAGCTATTGAAATATGGTCTTATCCTATCATACTTTATTTTTGCCTAACAACTTACCCAACACCCTTCAGACCCTTCTTTGTGACCCTTTTTGGTAACCATGTGGAAGAAATGACCATTTGGTTTTCTTAGCTCCTTTAGTTGCCCCTGTGTCTTGTCTTTATTAGCTGTGTGGTACAGTAGGCAACAATGGCTCTAACTTCTAGTTTCTGCAAGGTGGTGGGGGGTTGGGGTGGTATATATGCTGCTATTTGAATGAGGAAAGACCAGCATGGAGCTCATGTGTTTGCACACTTGGAACCCAATTGTGCAACTCGAGGTGGAACTTTGTGGAGGAAGAGGATCACTGTGGGTGGGCCTTGAGATTTTACAGCCCTGCTACATTTCCTGTTTGCTGTCTACTTCCTGTTTGCCAAGATGTAAGGAGATGGAGAAGTCCCAGCAGCATGCTCCTGCTACCATGAGCTGCCTACAATGTCTTCCCCTTCACGATGAACTCAAACTGTGAGCCAAAACAAACACTTTCTCCTTTAAGTTGCTTTATGTTCCATCACAGGAACAAGCAGTGTACTGGGGCAGAGCTGTAACTTTCACCTCCCCCAAAGATGGTCAGAGGATGTCTACCTGAGGAAGATTCTTAAATAAAAAGTCAGATTTCATATCTTCCTCCTCCTTTCTCCTCCTCTTTTTCCTTCTTTTTTCTTGAGACAAGTTCTCACTATGTAGCCATTCCTGGCCTGGAAATTGGCCTGTATAGAACAGGCTGGCTTAAAACTCAGAGATCTGTCTGCCTCTGCTTCTGGAGTGCTGGGGTTAAAGGCACATGTAACCATGCTCAGCTCCTATCACTTAAAATACAGCCAGATGTGGGAGAAGTTGAGGAACTTCTCAGAGCCCTTCCAGAAACTTCATGAAATATAAACTCCAAAGAGCCGAGTAGGAACACGGCAGCTAGTGTCTGACCTTAGGGTCAAACAGTAAACCTGGGGACAGTTCTGATTTCAGTGGGACAAATGCAGATGGTTAGTTAACAAATCCTGGACTCCAGGCACCGGAAGCAGTCATATCAGAGATTTGGTCTCAATAGAGCACCCCTAAAATGAGAAAACACAGCTTGCTGTGCTGAGAAAGACTTGGAGATAATACTAGAAACAACATGTTTGTCTGGATCTTGGCTACTAGTGAATCAGAGGAAAAAGGATTTCTTTTTATAATTTCAGTCTATAAACTTTAAATCATAAGGTTTTGTCATCATCAAGATCCCCCGCCTGTTTGGCTTCGGGAATTTAGCTGAGTAAATTGGGTTGGTAATGCTGCATTGGGCTGGCAACCAACACAAATGTTCCCTATGAACATATTTATGTCCTCAAAGACCTCCCATAAATAGGCTTCTAAAAAAATGATCCACAATTAGAAGCTAACTTAAGCAAAACCAAACCATCAAAAACTAAACTGAGCACCCAAAACAGCACAGAAGCAAAACGAGCAGACAACAGAGTGATACTGAACTGGATGTGAAGTGTTTTAAGACACAATATTGAAAATACAGTGAAGAAACAAGGTATGTTGGAAAAGAACTAAATAGAACTCTTTGGTGTAAAAAGTACAGAATTTGGAAGGCGGGACACCATCATCATTAGAGATTAAATACATCTTTGGGGGCAGGGGAAGTGGATAGGTGGGTAAAAGTGCTTCTTGAACAAGTCTGGTGACCTCAGTTCAATTCCCAGAAGCCAGATAAAAAGTTACTTTCAGTGACATCTGCAGTCTAGCACTTCCGTGGTGAGATAGAAAGGCAGAGATGGGAGAATCAGCTGAAAGCTTCCAGATCAGCTAGTCTAGTGAACTCTTCATAGCAACAGGAACAAGAGACACTCTGCCGAAAACAACCTAGAAGGAGAGAATCAAAAGTTGTCCTCTGACCTGCCTATATGCCTTCTTTCCCACAAAACAAATGAATTTAAAAACTTTAAAATGTATCTTTGCACACGCATGTCAAATCTCCTGGCCTACATTCACGTGGTAAACAGACTGCTAAATGGGTCTCTTCATCCCCTCATCTATTGCTATTGTCCTACTCCAGAGACCCTCCTTAGTCCCCCAGCAATGTAACAAGTGGTTTCCCCTAGCCCTGTCACCCCACGGCCTCACTTTGATCAAATGATTTCTGTCCAAAGCTACTAGAGTGACCTATCTATACCTATCCACAAATATGACTATATCAGTGTTCTTGACAACAATCCAGATTTCCCATAGTCTATAACCAAAGACACCTGACCCTGCCTCTCCACAAGGGACTGCTAACTTCTCCCCCTGCCTTGCTCATCAGCACTTCAAAGTCATCCCACTACACACGCCATGCCATTTATCTTTATCTTCATGTCCCATTGTCTTCCATGCCTGGTAGATTCTAAGCTCTTCTTTAAAGCTGAGATTAGGCATCCTTGTCGCAGGAAGCCTTTGCTGATGCTCCTCGAGTCCCACTGAGTTAGCAGCTCTTTGCAGCCTTTCTGTGCACAATGCATACATCCCTGTCACTGTACTTCTACATTGTATTACAAATACATGCTTATGTGCTGGATGTCCTCATTATAGTGAGATCTCTGAGTCCATTGAAAGGTCTATAGGTCCAGCATGGCTTAGGAAATGTGTAATGAATTTTCTTCAATAAATAAGTTACTCGTCCTTTGTGTCTCTTTTACCTAGAGAGTGAAACTTTATTGAGTTAATCTTTCCTGAAAATCTAGTTGAATCTTCAAACGTGGGACATTCTTCACATAACTATGCTGCACCAATGAAAGTCAAAAGACCTTGTCATTTGTTGCTCCATGTATTATTGTCACATGCTACTTATTTACTTAATTAGTGATGTTGGGGATTAATCTAGGCAAGCCTCCTCCACTGGCTGCATTCCCAGCCATGCTTTTACATTTCTAATTTTGAGACAAAGTATGACTGGGTTTCCCAAACTGGCTTCGAACTTGTGATCCCTCTACCTTGCCTTTCCAAGTAGCTGAGACCAAGAAGCCTGCACTACTATGCTGGGTTCTTTTTCCTGATAAGACTGGAGAAAGTAATAAGGTATGCAAGCCAAGATCTAAGTGACTCTTACCAATGTCATCCATTTCTGCATTAAATAAGGATAGTATTAAAACAGTGGTGTGTGACTTATGAGGCTAAGTCATTAAAAATCCTTTGCTGTTCCAGCCTCTTGTTTTTGGATCACTCCCCTAAGGGAAAGCCAGCTAGCTGATAGGGCATGGAGACACATAATCGGCACACAGAGAGTTCCTTGAGGTGGGATGTGGAAATCTTCTGCTTGCAGATATGTGATCAAGATGTCTGGAAAGCAATTTTTCTAACCCAAGTCAAGCTTTCAGATAATTAGAACCCAGGATGCCATATTGACTGCAGCCTCATGAGAGATTTTCAGCTAGAATCTACAAGTTAATTGCAAGTCCTCTCCTCACAGAAACAGGATCAGATAATAAGTGTCTACACAACAGGTTCCATTTTAATCCAGAAACCATACATAGTGTTTTTGCTGTTTTCCATGGATTTTTCCAACTTTTCTTTGTACATAGCTATATTTGTTACTTTTCTGTTGCTGTGATAAAAATACCATGACCCCAAACAACTTACAGTAGAAAAGGATTCATTTTAGTTTACAGTTCTGGAATAGTTACAGTGTATCATAGTGGAAGCCAAGGAAGCAGGAACATGAGGCCGGCTAGCCTGGCAGTCAGGGAGCAGAGAAGCCACATTTCATCTGCACACAGGAAACACAGGAAGAGAACAGGAAGTGGGGCCAGGCTACAAACCCTCCTAGGCAGCCCCCAGTGACATATGTCCTTCAGCAAGGCTCTGCCTCCTAAAGGCAAATAACCTCCCAACAGCCCCACCAAGTGGGGAGCAGGTGTTCAAATATATGAACCCATGGGGGTCGTTTCTCAATCACAAAGGCCATTTGCTGTCCTAACACAAAGGAAGCCACTAAGTTTGGATTTGCCTTTTTCCTCATTTATGTCATCGGCAGTTTTTGTTTTCAATACTGTAGATTAAAATGTAGGGCTATGGTCAGGATATATAAGCATTATACCATTGCGCTGTATCTCTAGACTTTTTACATTTTATTTGGTAACATTTTAAGTCTTCAAGGGAGGTCATGAACTTGTGATGAACTCCTGGCTTTGGCTTCCAACATAACTGGTAAGATAGGCATATGCCACCACACTTAGATCAGCATTTATAGTCATTCATTGAATTCAGAAATACTCTGATTATTTTAAAGAATAAGCTGGGTAAGAACAATAAGCTAAGATATGTATTAGGCACTAGTATTTATTTCATTATCATCCAGTTTTGCAAAAATCTATTGGTGAAGGTATTGGTTTTAATGTGGTGTAAAGCAAAGTTGAAGAGAATAGAGAGTATTAAGAACATGGCTTCTGGGATCTTGGTGGACTTAAATGTAGTCTGTTGTGATGTTTGAGGTAATTCACTCAATAATTTCTACTTCCCAGTGCATTTTGAGCCTCTTGAGAATAAGAAAATTAAGAATTAAGCAAGATTGTATATAGGAGATGATGTATCACCACTTTGAAGAGATGGTTTTGGAGAATATGGCTTCTAGCTATAAGCAAGTTGACTTCTTGTTATGGTTTGGTATTGGTTTGGCTCAGGGATTGAAACTTTGGTCCCCAGCTAGCAATCCTATATTGGGAGATTCTGGAGACATTAGGAGGTGGAGTCTAGCTACAGGAAGTAGGTCAACAAGGTGGAAAGGTAGGCGCCTGGGAGCTCTATCTTATGCAGCACCCATATCTGCCCTTCTTTGCTTCCTGTCGGCCACAAGGTGACTAACTTTTCTGCCATATACTCCTATTGCCGCAATGGATGTTGTATCTTTCTACAGATCCCAAGCCAACAGAGCCACAACCATAGACTGAGTCCTCTGACACTGGGGGCCAAAACAAGTCCTTCTAAGTTTTGTTTTTTTGGTCAGGTATTTTGTCATGGTAGTGAGAACTTCCTAATTCTGAACATGAGAACGAGACACTGTTTTATAGCAATTGCTCACTAGGAGATGAAGGCAGAGAGTCTGCTCAGAGTCACCCCGTGCAGGAAAGAAAACTCCTGGGATGGAGGAAGAACCTCAGCTGTGTGGCCATTTCCCACCCTAGATGAGCCCAGCTGACTCTAAGGAGGTGCCTCTTCCTACCCTCCCGGTACCATGCCTACCACTGTATCATGCATTTGCTTGTCTCCAGAGAAGGGTAGATTTTGCTCTCAGAAATGTCAAATTAGTCAGCAAGCTGGATTAGTGAAATCAAAGCCAAAGGCACTCTAAAATCAGTGAAATCAAAGCCAAGGCAGAAATTGCAATCCTTCTATTTCCTCTCCAAATTATCATCAGCCACATTGTTCAATTCAGCTCAACCTACAGTCTCCAATTCAGAGATTCAGAGATGAAACGAAAGCATAACATGACTACAAAGTGCAGTAATTCAGCCCAACCCAGCTGCCCCAGATCTGATCCCAAGCCCTCTCACATTACGTATTTATGAGTGAGAAATTAGATTTCAATGACTAATCTTGTATATTAAAGTGAAAGTATATACAGGAATTAACATTTGAAAGGAAATTCTATTTTCTGTGTGAGCAAAAGATTAGAAATTATTATAGTCTTTTAATTCCTCATTTTTTTGTTGTTCTAGCTATTCTAGTCAGGAGATCTTCTTTGTCTGTCTCAGCAATATTCAAGAGTTTTAGTCTCAGAAGCTTTTGAAACTCTAAACTGTTTTTGAGACTACCACAGTACTTATCGCTATTTTTTTCATATTGAATATTAAAATGGAAACACTGAAAATATTAATTTATTTAAACATTCAAAAATATAACTTAAGGTAGATAAAGTATCTTTATAGAATTCAGAAAGAGAAAATATTAGCTAGAGGGTAGAATTCGATTGTTTAAGAGGAATTGATCTTTGTGGTCTTTTGCACTGATGGTAACCACCGTTAACAAGAATGAACCACATATTTCAGAACTGCTAAAATAATAGAGTTTGATTTTTCTACAAATTATTATATATATATATATATAATAGATACAGTCGTGTTCCATAAATATCATTTTTCAATTGCAATATAGTGAAAAAGGGCACTTCCTTTTTCCTGCGTGTTTGCAAACCCTTTCACACTTGGCTTAATAGAAGACAGTTGGTTTTCATGTCTGCTTCCATTGTGAAGCCCCTGTGATATGTTCTTCTGGTTGAAAACTCTGAAGACATTTCAGCTCCTCCTAGGTAATGTGCTTGGAAAAGGGAGGTGTATTTAGCATGTTTTTTTTTTGGGTACTTGTTTCAGATATCTGTGGATTCCTCCTTTGGTCTCAGGCTAATACTTGTTGACAAATGGTAGTTTCTTCAAAGGTGAGTTGCAGTTTGGAACCTGACGCCTTATCAGCCAGAGCTCATGCTTCACTGTGTTAGCATCTATTGGAGTAGCTCACATTTTGAAAGGTTCCTTTATCCACATATTATCTTATTTGATAGATCTCCCCAATGGTGTCACATTTCATCATACAATGTAAAAAGAGAATCCTGTCTGCTAATATGATCACCCTTTCCTTTAGAAAAATCTGTGAATCTTGGGATTGTGGGAATATTTTTTTAACTCTAATTTTTGCTTGCAAGATTGATTTTTATTATAGCAAACAATTATTGTCAGTCGTCTTTGAACAGATACTTCTTGTTCATGTTTTGGAAAAATATTCCCCAATATTTAAGATTGAATAACCACAGTAATTCCTTTAAAATGACATTCATAAATAAAAAGAAGTAGGTGGAGGAGAAGAAGAGGAGAAAAGGAAGAAGGATGTTTTTCTCTCTTGATTGCTCTTTGGTGTTTTGACACAGGATTTCATGGTGTAGTCCAAGCTGGCTTTGGTCCAGTGGTCCTCCTGCCTCAGTGTCCCAGCTGCTGGGATCCTACATCTATACCCCTGTGCCCATTTTTAATTCAGCATTTAATTCAAACAACTACACTGTGTTTGCCCTCCGGACAACCTTCATACTTCAGCACACTGTAAAATTAATTTATGCGGCCTTCACATTTTGTTGCATTGAATATTAAAACGATGTGTACTCAGTAAATGAGATTTAATAAAATTAATTTTTTACAGTTTCATTAAGGACATTCTCAAGGAAAAGTAGCCTATTTTTATTTTAGTCTGTTATTAGTTTGTGCTAGAGAGGAATCCAATGACTGTGCATGCAGTTGAAGGCTGCAGGGGAGAACAGTAGTAGTCTCCTTTCACGGTTAGCCTCACATCAGAGGCGCCTATGTCAGAGGCACACTAACAAGAGAAAACCAAACATATGAACTTAATGTTAAACGCAACGCCAATGCCTTCACAGGGAAGTGGAAATCCATGACCATTGGGGTGAATTCTAATGTTACCAAACTTTGAGGTTAGTTTATTCAGATTCTTCTCTGTGTCTTCAGAGATAAGGGTAGTCTCTTCCTCTGGGTACAGGATGAGCATCTCTCCCATGAGGCACTCCTGGGCAGCAGTAGAGGGAGACACAGAATTCTTTCCAGGCTTTACTGCTTGCTGTTGGAGAGAAGGGGAAGGTCAGAGAGAACTTCCTGTTTTGCTGCTTTCTCGAGGCCAAGGTGCCCTCTTTGCAGGTACTATATTAGCTGGGTACCCCACTGCAGTGGCAAAACACCCCACAGGAGAAGCTGAAATAAGGAAATGTTTGGGCTTGAGAGATGGCCCAGTGGTTAATAGTGCTCGTTTTCCTTGCAGAGGACCAGAGTTTGGTTCCCAGCAGTCATAGCCAGCAGTTCACAACTGCCTGCAGCTGGAGCTCCTGGGGATCCAACACCCTTTCCTCACATCTGTGAGCATCCTTGTACGTGTGAGCATACACACACAGACATACACATATAATAAGAATAAAAGAATTGTTTAGAAAGGGGAAGGAGGAGGCTTGAGGAAATACAGGCTATCATGGTGGTGGGAAGGTGAGGTGGCTGCTCCCATTGATCTGTCCTCAGGAAGCAGAGAGAGATGGATGTTGGTGCTCCACTCACTCTCCTATTTATGCAGTTCAGGACTCTAGCCAATGGGTTGGTGCTCCCCACAGTCGGGGTGAGTCCTCCATCCTCAGTTAGTCCCTTTGGAAGTGCCCCGTCACACCCAAAGGTGTGTTACCTAGGTAACTCCAGACCCAGTTAAGACAATAAGGAGATTAAATACCACAGGCAATGTGTCCTGAGCACCTGTCAAGGGCCAGCAGTTACCTACCTGTGCTTTTGCACCACAGTGCAAATGTTAGAAAAGAAAATAAGTAAATAGCGTTTTGCTCTTATAATGAAAACAGTTTCCACCCAGAATCTTCGCTCAAGGGCATGGGGACTAACTTGGCTGTGATCCACATTTAGAGGACAAAGCCTGAGGAGAGATCCTAGCTTGCTTCTCTTTGGACCGAGAACAGTTCCTTTTAGCTTACAAAAGTGATAGGATTTCAGTTAGAAGCTCCTCAGTGCTTTTCTCCCTCACTTCCTTCTTTCGCACATTTTTTTGCTGATGCTTATTAGTTTCTGTTACTCTTAAGGCTTTGCTTATTTTTTAGAACAGTTTTAGGCTCGCCGCCTGTCTCTGTAGAGTCAGTGCGATACACATCACAGCCAATTCTTAACTCCAAATGCGGCTGTCCCCACAAAACCAGGCTTCTGGAGTCCAGGAAAGGGGTCTGCCAGAAGAAACAGTCAGATGAATCTGGGAGAAAGCAGCTCAAGAAACGGCCGTGCTCTGTCCTCCCTGGACAATGCTGGTTGTTTGGAACTCTGCGCGCCTGCATCCCCACATGCAAAGCCCGCGGGCTCCTGCCATTTACAACCGTGCAGCAACGGCCACGCCCATCACAGGTAGCTGGCCTTTCCATTTTTGCCATCTAGTGTACTTGCGTTTTCGTTACTTTTCTGTTTCCCCGACAGAATTCCCTGGCAAAAGTAACTTGAGGGAGAAAGGGTTTATTTTGGCTTACAGCTGCAGAGGGGGTACAGACCATTTCCAGGAAGCAGAAAAGTGAACAGACCGAGTGGGGTGTGGCTATAAAGCTTCAGCCCTACCCCAGTGGCTCACTAGCGAGGTTCCACCTCTCACAGGTTCTGTAACTTTCCCAAACAGCGCCACCAGCTGGAGGCTAAGTGTTCAAACACATGAGCCTACAGAGGACATTCCACAGTGAAATCACAGCAATGTGTCACCTCCTAGTGGTATTTCCCTTGTGTATTACACTGTTAGTCCGACATTCACAATTTAGAATCTAGAACTTCACTTAGTGCGTGGTAATTAGGTTCTAAATTCTAAACTTCAAAGCCTTCTCTATGGTTGAATCATTGCCTTAACTGCATAGGTCAGTAACTCACCTGATAATGGCCTACACATTTTCTGAGGGCTGGAGGGCCAGTTCTGACTAACAAGGATTCATGAGGCACATTCCATGGAGCATTCCGGTGTGAACTCTGGCTAGGATGCCTTTCCTCCAGCACGGGAGCCTGGTGCCCTCGCCCCCCACGTGGGTTCCCTGCATTGCCTTGCTCTTTGTCTGAGGCCTGGAGGTTCTCTCAGCTTTTTGCACGGAGCAGTCAACCTTGTCTCTCTGTGGATGGTCACTGGCCTGTGGACAAATCCCACATAAGCTGCAGTCACTTGCCAAGGTCAAAACACCAGGCAGCCAGAGGCTTAAAGCTCTGGCCCAGGTTGCAGCCGTTAAAATCTAACTGTGCAACTGTACTAACAACCACTGTGTGCAGGCCTCCTATGCCAGCATCCAAACACCCGCTCAAACTCAAAAGACAAAAGGTCCAGATTCATTTCTCTCGTTCATTCAGTCACCAAGTACTCCATTCTCATGAAGTTTTACATTTGTCTCTTTCCTAAGGTAGAGGCTGTACTGTGCTCGGTATTGTAGTATTTAAAGTGACAGTACTCAAATTGCAGACCCCCCCATGTTGTGATCATAGGAACTGAAGCTAGTCCCAAAAGACTTAGGATGGTTAGTGGCGGAGGAGAACCCGTGTCCTTCCCGTGAGAGGAATGACAAGGAAAAGCCACCATTCAGAGTCTATTGCCAATGTAAACTCCATATTGAGACTCATTTTCTCTCTGTGGGCAGAAGATGCGAGGAGACAGAGGCCTAGAACGTTGGAGAACGTCGTGGATTCCCTTCTCAGTAGAAACCTGGAGAGGTTCAGAAGTGTAGCTAACGACAGTGGTAGCTCCCCCTGAGCCCAGCCCCCCCAGCCCAGCTCCCCCGAGCCCAGCTCCCCCGAGCCCA
>CABHPP010148734.1:0-14892 GCA_902168425.1 Peromyscus attwateri
AGCATTACTAAAGCCACATCCATTCTTGGAAGGCTGGTGGGGTCAGTATCCAGAAATCCTGAAAGAGCACCCCTGTCTCTTCTCCAGCAGCTCAGAAAGCTCTTCCTCCCAATAAATATATCCCAGTTGGAAAAATCTTATTGCATATTGAAGAAAGGAGCTATGGCACCAACAAGGGTAATACAGATGATTGAATATTTAAGTTTATGTATTGAAAAGCTCATCCCTGAGGTGATTGTATTGGGGGGAGTGGGTCTTTGGGGAGGTGACTTAGAGATCTTCATGAGTGGGGTTACTATCTGTGACGGTTAGCTTTTTATTGACAACTTGTCACAACTTAGACTGGCCTGAAAAGATCCTCAGTTGAGGAACTGTCTAGAGAAGGTTGATCAGTGGGCATGTCTTTGAGGGATAGTCTTGATTATTGTTTGATGGGGGAAGATCCACCTTGAACGTCTGCAGCACTATTTCATCATGCACTGGACCCTGAACTGTGAAGAGTGCCAGCTGAGAAGAAACAGCTGAAAAGCAAGCATATGTCTATTGTATTCACTCTTCTCTTGACTGTGGATGTGATGTAACTAGTGGCTTTGAGTTCATGCCTTTATCTCTCCTCTGTGATGGACTGTGACCTGGAATTGTAAGCCAAATAAAATTTGCCTCCCCCAGATTAGTTTTGGTCAGAGTGTTTTACTAGAGCAACACAAATGGAATTAGCTCAGTATCCTTATCAGCAGTACATACAAGAGCCCCCTCCATCCTTCAGCTATGGAAGGATGAAGCTAGAAGACCCCTGCTATGAATCAGAAGAGGCCTTCCACAAACATCGAATCTGTTGCCAGTTTCATCTTAGATTTCCAGCCTGCAGAACCATGATCTTTCTTATTTATAAAATAAGCCCACTCAACGTATGTTGTTCTATAATCCCAGACTAAGACAACAGTCAGAGTGACTCAGGCTGCCTGGGGATGAGCATGCTCAGCAATGAGCTGTGTGTAAGCATGGGAGCCTGCAAGCTGCATCATGTGCCTTCTGTCCATCCCTGCCGCTCCTGGCCTGGCATCACCCTTCCTCCATGTACCTCATTTAACAGTCTGCCTCACTACCCCTGTGGGCACGACTGAATTAAATCCTGAAGATCAAATAATAACTTTGCTCATGAAGGCCAAGTAGATACACAGGCACACACAATGACGAGACTCAAAGTCCATATCTGAAAGGCTGTCTCTATTCAGAAGGGCAGTGGCATATTAAATTAGAGTGTGTCCTTTGATTTCTTTTCCTCTCTGAAAATATGAACAGTCTCTAAAAACAAAATTGTACAGGATGATTTAGGAGCCTTGCAACATCAGCTTCAAATTTTTCAAGTGCCTTGAGTGAGACAGAATTGAAAGGAGCTTCGGAACTCATCCAAAGGACAGACAGTATTCCAGGTCGGGAACAATCCCAGCCTGTGTTGTCTTATCCATAGCCATCATTTCCCATCAAGGGCATTTCTGCAGAGAGCCTTTGTGCCAGGTCACTGCCAGTATGAGGACCGATAGGACCTCAGGCCCTAGGCTGGAAAGTCCCTGGAGCATCAATTAGCACAAATATCTTCTTTTACCAACTTGAACAAGGACATTTCCAAAGTCACACGGGCAGGAGGACCAAAACCAGAGTCACACATTCCCAACATCTGAACCTGTGGCTTAGAGTGAGCACTTTTAACATCATGGATGTACTAATTATTTTCTATTGACAAAGGTATTTAGCAGCCTCTATCCCTTAGTTGCCTGTCATGCCAGTTGTGACAAAAATGCACCCAGGCATTGGCAAATGACCCAAGGAAAAAATTTATCCCACCTGAGAATGATTGGCAAAGACCAAAGATTGCAAAGTGAAGCCATGTGGCTAAATTTGACTCACAGACATGCTGTGTTCATCCAATGTTATATTCATAAGGATTTTATAAATTTGGTATATTTTGCATAAAAAAAAATCCAGACTACTCGATTCTTGTGAATGTCTAAAAGATCTGGCAATCCTGAGCTCACATCCTTACCGGGCAATCATGGCTGTTAGAATTTAATTACAAAATGTCTCCACAGGCTCATGGGTTGAAGGCTTTGTCCCCAGCTGGTGGTGCTATCTGAGGAGGCAGTGGAAAGTTTAGGAGGTGGGGCTTTTCTAGAGTAAGTAAGTGGGATACCAGGAATGTGTCACCAAAGAGTAACTTGTCCTTTCCTGCCTGTGCTTCCAGGTCACCATGAGGTTGAGCAGCTCTGTTCCACCAAGATATTCTATCTGTCCACAGCCTGGAAACAAAGGAGCCAGCAAACAGAAGGTTGGAAACTCTGAAGTCGTAAGTCGTAACAAATTCTTCCTCTAATATACTTTCCTTTTGGTATCTCTCAAGCAAGAGAAAAATCAGCTGACACAGTGAGTCAAGGTTGAGTTGATAGTTCTCCCCTTCAGAATGCCCTCCACACTACTGTTTATCTCAGACCCTTCCACTCCCTAGTGCACTCCACGCAAGAGCCATTTCATTTGACTCACACGCATTGTGGTTCCAAATTTAGAGTGAAGTGTTCTCAAAGCTCTTTGGCTCTGTTTTCTCTTAATAAGCCTCTCAGAAATTTGAGGGCAAGGTTACGACATTTTCTTGTTGCCCTTCCATGGTATCTGATGCTGGGCAACTACTCAGAAGTAATTATGGATTGACTTGCCCACAGCAGCCTTCTCTCCGTGACACCCTGAGATTGTCACCCTTGTGAACTTCACTGGAAAAGGCCTGGAAGTCAAGTATGCTTGGATGAAGCTCTATTCCATAGCTCCATTTGGAGGTTCAAGAATCGTGCTACACTAGGTTCTAAATCTGGATTAAAGACAGCTGCCTAATTGACTTGACCCCTGTGTCCCCAGTTAATTTGACTATAGAATCCCCTTTAACTCTGCATCCATCTGTATCCTAAGAGAGCAACGTGCAACTCAGTGGACTTTAGGAAAGGCTAGCTTGGAGCCCTCACCTTTCTCAGTCAAACAGTGGTTAAAATACTAAGTGACATAGTAAAGGGAGTTTCAAGTAAGGCATGCTTTTTTCAAGCACAGACATCGATTGAGATTGCTTCCTTTAAATTTCCCCACAAATCTGGGAAGACAGCATGATCAATATACACATTTTGCAAATTAAGCAATAAACACACACACACACACACACACACACACACACACAGAGAGAGAGAGAGAGAGAGAGAGAGAGAGAGAGAGAGAGAGACAGACAGACACACAGACAGACACACAGACACACAGAAACAGAGACACACGGAGAAAAAGCATAAGGAACTTCAGCAGTGGTCACACAGTTAGGAAGAGGTAAATGAAGCCAGGTCTGGAATGGACAGCCTGATCCACTCTAGGAACCAGGAGCTCTCCCTCTGTTTACCTTGGCCCTGCATCCTTGGAGCGCACAGCATGTGGTTTATATGTCCATTGCCTACAAGGAAGGCACCAGGCCCTGTTCATGAAGCAAGTAGAAAAGTAGTTATTATGCCTTAATCAACTACTGTGTGTGAGAAATGATACTCAGGGTTTGTCATGTATCCCATGCAGTTTTTTGCATGCCTGCAAATTAGTTATCTGATCCTCATTTCACGTGCAAACTGTCTTAACATCTCAGAGCCCAAAATTCACACAGTTGGGAATTGGGAACACTGGGATGTGAACAGTGTCTGGGATCAAAGTTAGTGATCAATACCTATATTTTACAAATTAGGAAGTGAAACAATACAGATAAAGAATCTTGGATTGGGGAGCTGACTCAGTTGGAAAGTTCAGAACACCACAACTCAGGTACCTTTATCTGTAACTCCAGCACTTGGGAAGAAGACAGACAGATACCTGGAGTTTACTGGCCAGTCATTCTAGGTCTATGTTCAATGAGCAACATTGTGGAAAAAAAAAGAATAGTGAGTGAGGAAGACATCACACATTGACCTCTGACCTCCATATACACACACATGCACCTGCATGCAACATGTACACACACCCTCACCCCCACACACAAAGAGATTTTTAAAAAGAAAGATTGAAAGGTCAAGGGATATGGTTCAATTGTTAGGAGCACTTGCAGAGTGCTCAGAGTACCCACATTCGATCCCCAGAGCCCACATTGTGGTTCACAATCATCCATAACTCCGGTTCCAGGGGATCCAATGCTATTTTCTGACCTCTGTAGGCATGAAACATGCACATGGTGCACATACATACATACAGGCAAAACACCCTCCCATGCAAATACAATATATAAATCCCTCCAATTTTTTCCTTAAGAAAAGTTAAGGAACTTGGTCATGGTTACACGGTGGCTTTGCTCAGCACATATTAAGAATTTAAAGACTCGGTGGCTGGACTGGTGGATGGATAAACAGTGAGTGACAGATGGTTGAATAATATTTCTTGCCCACTTACTTTATGTAAGTTCTGTGAAGAGGAGGTACTTGCTAAAAGGCGATGGGTAGGATTCCTGTCCCTGAAGAAGGTTTCCCATCTCCTGGAAATTAAGCCATTTACCCTCAGAAAAGGAAAGGCCGAGTGTGCCCTTCTCGTATTCTCTGCTGCATCCAGATCTTACAGCTTCACACGGTCATGACTCTGAGAAAAAGCCAACAAACTGGATACTGGCCAATAAAATAATAACAGAAACAGCACTCTGGAAAAAAAAAAAAAAAAAAAACCCTGGCTCAGCTCAAACCAGATCTGTCAGGGAAATAAGAGAGCCAAGGTAGCTGCAGTGCTAGTTCACCCTGGTGTGTAGTGTAATAATCTGGGAAGAAGAAGCAGGGAAGGGGAGAAAGGAGGAGGGAGGGAGAGAAATAAGGAGGGAAGGAAAAGAGGAAGAAAGGAAGAAGGGAGGGAGGGAGGAAGGGAAGGAAGGATGCATGAAGGGAAGAATCCTCTCTAGATCTGGTTTCTACTGGACCCTATCTGAGAAGTCAAGGTTTTATTTGCTTCTAAACCTGGATTTTACATCCCTGTTCAGTTGCCATTATTCACAATGATCTATACCAAAGTGCTTTGAGGAAACACATCTCTACGCAGCATTTGGAAGGAGCAGACAGCATTACTGTGTGATAATTCATAGAAGAAATCACACAGCCTCATACGAGGGGAAAACCCACCAAAATATGCAGAAGGGGATAAAAGAAATCACTCAGAAATCATCTTGTAGCATGAATGAAGTTACAAAACCATAAACTGCTTCATTTAAATTTCCTCACCTGGTCCCATGTGGTATATTCTCCTCCACACTTGGCCAGCCATGTTTACCAAGCAATGCAAAGCAATCAATAAAAATCATCTCTCCATAGACAATAGCTGCTTGTTAGTAAAAGAGAAAGAAAGAGCAGGTAAAATGATCCTAATTTTAATCATTCGTCATCTGGCAAATACAGACCTAAAATGCTCTTCTTAGGGCTAGCACCTCCAAGTTATGAAAAAAGAACAGAGTTTTCCTATTAGTTTCTGTCATTAAACTGCAATTGAATTCTAAGGAGATTAAAAAAAAACATGAAATAGGACAAAAATGTATTTTTAGGGCTGGAGAGATGGCTTAGCAGTTAAAAGTGCTTGCTGCTCTTTCAAGAGATCAGAGTTCAGTTCCCAGCACCCACCTCAGACAGCTCAGAAGCCCCTGGAACTCCAGCTCCAGGGGATTTACACCCTCTTCTGGTCTCTGTGGACA
Organism: Peromyscus attwateri; assembly: GCA_902168425.1. NCBI lineage: Eukaryota > Metazoa > Chordata > Mammalia > Rodentia > Cricetidae > Peromyscus > Peromyscus attwateri. Next base: position 5,723 of record CABHPP010148734.1, read on the forward strand.
GCTACATACACATGGCCATGTATGTGCACACACACACACACACACACACACACACACACACACACACACACACAAATAAATAATATAATAAATCTTTCTTTTAAAGAAAACATGTTTTGGAGGAATTTTTGGGAAAATAGCCTCAAGTCTCAGGGGCCAGAGTTATTTAAGTGATGTTGTACTTTGACAAAGGAACCTGGGAATTCCCTTTATTCCCTATACCGTCCATCCACCATCCCACAGTGTCATCTATTAGTGTCCTACTATTGCTCCCAATATTGTCTCTTCCCTTATCAATAACTGAACTCCCACTTTCTTCGGTGATTCTGTCACTTCACTGACAGAACACATACCCCCAACCTCCTTTGCAAGAGGATGTGACTAACTTGTCTAACTAGACAAGACTGTGGCTTATTGGAGGTAAGTAGTATCCTAAAGAATAAAGATATGTAGGGGCTGGAGGGATGATGGTTCACTGGGTAAGAGCGCTTGCTCCTCTTGTACAGAACCCACATAGTAGCTCATAAATGCCTGTCACTCCAGATCTAGGGACCCTGATGCTCTCTGCTGACCTCCATGGGCTCCTGTATATGGACAGGTGGTGCACAAATACACTCAGGCACACCCACGGGTGCCTATAAAATAAATAAATCCTCAAAAAGTTAGAAAGATACAATAACATAAAACCATATGTATTATCAAATAATGGTTAAGATATCATGTTTCAAAGTGACATGGCTCCCATGAGGAAATGATCTTGGGAAAGCTCTTCAGCTTTTTGCAAATCTTTTCTCTGTAAAATAGGAATAGTAGTTCCTAAGGCACAAGAGTATCCTGAAGAGTAATGATTGTGATTTACGCATAACCAGTTATTCTAACAGGACTGAAGATGATGCAGTGGACTAAACCTGGTTAAAGAGTGCATCTGGATGCACGGATCATCATACAAGTGGTGTATTTCTCTAGAATCTTGCTGAGCCATTTCAAATTATTTAGATAATCATTTATAAACTAATATTAACATTGTTTCAATATTATTTCCTATATCTTTTTACTTTCTGGATTAAGAAAAGTTTGCTTCTGGGCAACCCAACCTAAATCAATATACATCACTTGAACTAGACTGGTAGACTTCACCTGACACTCTGTTCCTCTTTACTTAAATTCTTACTGGGCATGGTGTCGCACGCCTTTAATTCCAGCACTTGGGAAGCAGAGGCAGGTGGATCTCTGAGATCGAGGCTGGCCTGGTCTACAGAGTGAGTTCCAGGACAGGCTCCAAAGCTACACAGAGAAACCTTGTCTAGAAAAAACAAAAAAACAAAAAACAAAAAAAAAAGAAAAGAAAAAGAAAAAAAGAAAAGAAAATTCTCTCCCCTTTCCTTCCCTCCCCCTTCCCTTCCTCCCTCTCTCCCTCTTTCTATCACTCTCCTCCCGGCCCCCTACACACGTGCACTCACGCAGGCATGCACGCACTCACATACACACTCACTCAGGAACACATGCGCTCTTTTCTGAGAGCCATTAACAGTCTAGAGCTGAGCTGCAATACCTCATCGTGCCTGCAGTGGTAAAATGTCAGTGTTTGACATTGCCCTTTATGGGAAGGTACTTCTCAAGGGAAGCACCGTGAGAATACCTGGAATTACCCATTTACACCAAATAAAAGCTGACTTATTGTTTATGTAGAGTTATGCCAGCCAGCATAGCTTCCACCACATTATACTAGAGAGGAACAATGTTACAAATGCTTACTTAAATTGTTATATGGGACTCAAAGGACAGTATTCTTCTCCAAGTAGCTCAAAGTGTGGTGTATCCCTTCTGGGTTGTTGTGATAATCAGCTGTCTACCAGTTACAATCTGGAGTTTTTTAACAGCCAGAAGACTCACTTGTAGGGAATAATTATCTTCCATTTAACACACTGTATAAGACAAACACCATCTCCTAAATATGCAGTGTGTGAACTACAGCGTGGATTTACTTCCTTTGGGTCAAAGGAAAATGCTTAGAAACAACACAAAGAGCCTTGGTGAAATAGAGATATTAGAAGTCCAAGAAAGGAGCAGACACATTTAACAATTCCATTGAGTAATGTTAATCAGAGGCATAACTGATTGGACCCAGCTCAACAAACACACATGGGAAATGCTAAGAGCAGGAACCTAGAGTCAGTTTTTTTTTTTATCTTATTCAAGAGAACTGAGGTGTTCCGTACGCTGAGTCATTTGAGACACGATTTTCTTTCTGTAAGGTGGAAATGGTCATTCTTACCTCATGAGGTTATTCTGAGAATCAGATTTGATTATGCAATGTCTAGAACAGTAGACAGCCAACACAACACCATATATTGCAATGCTGTTAACACTGAAGCAACCTCTACTCACTTCTCCATGTGTAAAGTGACAGCCTCCCATGGAGAGCAGCTAAAGTTCTCAGCCTGCTATTCTCTCTGCCTAGGTACCTAGGACAGGATAGAGCAAACACTTCCAGGATCAGCTCTTGGCCAGTCATACACAGAGTGTAGAGAGTAAATAACAATTTCCCTGCTTCTTGAATGACACAACTCTGGGATGTATTTCATCCACAATGTATCCCAAAGGTCTCCTATGGTTTTAACCCCACTCACCCACAGTGGTAATCTGCTCTTAAAGGCATCCTGTATTGGCTTCTATCATTTTACTGTCTCACTTTCCTAATTTATAACCAAAGCTTCCTGGAATTACCTCCAAAATAAACCATGGGCACTTGTTCCAATTCTTGTTCCAGGATTGAATCTAGCCTAAAGACTCTATCTCACAATGTGATCAGGGTTCTTAATTGGGTTTACAATAAAGTTCAGTTCACTAAAGAGGACCTTCTGTTCTGCCTCCGTCTGCCCTCTCCCTCCCACATTGCCATTGCCTCCGCAGAAACCCCTGTCCTTTGCATCATCTTCCATTGCCCATGCTCTCATCTCTAACTGATTACCATGCTTCCAGGGATTCTATCATCTTACCCACAGCCCACTTATCGCCAACAGTATTACCCCAAAATGAAGTTCTGGTAATCCTGGTCCCTCATTTTTGTATCTGAAGCTTTCTGTAAGGTGGAAATGGTCATTCAAAACAAAACAAAAAACCATGTTTCAAAGACCAGCCTCAAAGGTTGCTTCCTTCAGCTCCTCTGCAAGGACTACAGCTCACAGGACACATGAGCATTATCTGAAGATCGCCTTTACCTGTCACCTTTGTATGTGCTTCAGTGGGCCTGGAATTTTCTTGGTCTGCAGAACTGGCTTACGTGTCCCCTCCTCCCCGAAAATGCCTCCAACCTCATAGGATGAGTTCATAGTTCCATCTTCTGGGATTCCACAGGAGCATCTGCTTCCATTGGCTAAATCGTTCACCCAACAAACATGCTTGTTTACGGACCAATCATGAGCTACACCTAGGAAAACAAGGTTGGTGAAAAGCAGCACAGCTCCTATCCACCTGAAGTTTAAGTTGGGCTAAGGAATGAGACATTGCTAAATAAATCATATTATACTTACAAACTGACATGCATTTTTACAGTGAAGAACCCTGTCTGGGAGTTAGTGAACTTTGATGAAAAATTGATGCTCTGGATGAGAGTAGGTTAGGAATTAACCCTGATGAACGTGGCAGGCTGAACATCCAAGGTCAAGGGTACAGCAGGTGTAGAGTTCTAAGTTAAGATGGGATGACATAATGACTTTTTCCAGGTAAAGGCCAACATTTGAAAACAGAGAGGCACAGAAAGGATGGAATGAGGAGAGACTGTTATAACATCATTCTACCATGTTCCTGCAACCCTTGCCCCACCAGTCTCACTCACTGAGACTGAGAGCCTCACAATCACTGAGCTAAGCCACCATAGCATTTTACACCATGCAGAATGCAAAAGGAATGTGCCCATTCTGTGGATGTGCTGGGTAGTGTTTTGTCAGCTTAACACAAGTTAGTGTTATCTGAAAGTAGAGAACCTCAATTGAGAAAATACTGCCATAAAATATGGCTATAAGGCATTCTCTAAATTGATTGACAGGGGAGGTTCCAGCCCATTGTGGATGGTACCATCCCTGGGCTGGTGGTCCTGGGTTCTAAAAAAAGCAGGCTGAGCAAGCTTAGAGGAGCAAGCCAATAAGCAATAGTCTTCCATGTCCTCTGCATCAGTCCCTGCCTCCAGGTTCCTGCCCTGTTGGAGTTCCTGCCCTGACTTTCCTCAGAGATGGATTGTTACCTGGAAGTATATGCTGAAATAAACTCTTGTCTTCCAAGTCGCTTTGATCATGGTGTTTCATCACAGCAATAGGAACCCTAACTAGGACAGTGGATATGGGTGCTGGGACTCAGGAAGAGTAAATATCACTTGAGCTCTCAAAGGTAGGATTTACCTGAACTGAAACGTGCACCTGATGAGAAATTGTATCTCTTTCCTTAAACTGCACAGGGCAACTCCTATATCATTTTTTAAGGCAGCACAGCTGAACTTTTTTTTAAGAGTTAGAATTTGTTATGTGATAGACATGCTTGGATTGCATCTATAGTTTTTGCTATTTTTTTATTTTTTTGAGACAGTGTCTCACTATGTAGCCCTGGCCAGTCTGCTCACTATGTAGACCAGGCTACCCTTAGACTCACAGAGACCCACCTTGTCTCTACCTCCCAGGTGCTGGAATTAAAGACGTTGCACTTCGGTTGCCTGGCAATTAATGCTTACACCTTTAGGCTTATTGAGACAGGGTTTCTCTCCTACCTCAATTTCGTGAGTGCTGGGACTATGCAGACATGTTGCCACACCCTGCTGGAGAAAGTACACGTTTTTCTATAAACTTTCAAAACAAAAGACTGTGTGTGTGTGTGTGTGTGTGTGTGTGTGTGTGTGTGTGTGTGTGTTGTCCAGGATTTTCTTTTTCTTCTGGAGATCCCAGCAGGAACCAAGTGTGTGTGTGTGTGTGTGTGTGTGTGTGTGTGTGTGTAGTGTGTTGTCCAGGAGGTTCTTATTCTTCTAGAGATCCCAGCAAGAACCAGATCTGTTCTGTTCTGGGACCGAATTTTTCTGGAGCCTCTTTGCTCAAAAAAAAGCATAGGTCCTAGGAACTGTCATAAGGAAGCCTCAGAAGAAGCCCAGGAAGAGCATCTCGCATGACAAGGGGTCCAGAGGGAAAAGACTGGACCTGGCCCTTCAAAGCCCTGGTTGGGAGGGATCTCTAACTTCCCGCACCTCTCTGCGGTTCCACTCAGAACCAGCAGATGGTAAACAGCCCAATTTCCCGGCTGTCCCGCCCACCCCTGCGTACCCACCGAAGAGGAGGCAACCTTGTCTCGAGGCAGCATCCTCCAGGCCCAGACATTCATCTCTGTCCATTTCAAGGCGCCAGAGTCTGTGCCGTATATACCCAAGTATTGAGCCCACACCGGGGTTGGGGTGTCCAGGCAGCCGCTCCTGGTGTGTATTATTCAAGAGTCTTGGGAAAAATCCATTTTGAATGTTGCGACCAAAAGCCTGATTTGGGATCCGCACAAAAGCTGGACTTGAGGTTTGATTTGAAGCAGGAGGAAATGTAAGGGCGTGGGGGAGGTGGGGCGCGAGGGCGCGGCTCCTCTGAGGATTACGGCGGAGGCGGTGGACCGCGGCTCCGCTCGCAGAGGTTGCAGCCATTGCACTGAAGAGCATCCTACATTCAACAGGAGGAGCCCGCGGGAGAGAAGCCCCGACCCTCCTCATAGCCGCTGCCTGTGCGCCCCGCGACCCCTCGCGCGCCATGGCCAAGGAAGGCGTAGAGAAGGCGGAGGAGACGGAGCAGATGATCGAGAAGGAGACCAGCAAGGAGCCTGCTGAGGGCGGCGACGGCTCCCACCGCCTCGGGGATGCCCAGGAGATGCGCGCTGTGGTGCTGGCCAGCTTCGGTGGGCTCAACAAGCTGAGGCTCTCCAGAAAGGCCATGCCGGAGCCACAGGACGGCGAGCTCAAAATTCGCGTCAAAGCCTGGTCTAGTATCCACGACTTTCTGGTTTTTCTCTTTTGCGCGCTGGGCGCTCCGGGAGTGGGTGGGAGAGCCTAGGTTGGGGATGCTGCCCAGGTACCTAGTACCCACAGGCAGCGGGCGCCCTCTCTACACCCATACTTGGTTCTCAGAGCTCCCCCACTCCCAGCCCAAGCCAGTGGAGCCTGGGGAGGATGCTCAGAGGTGGCCCCTCTCCCCACAGCAGATGTAGGGTGACAGGAAGGATAGTGGTTCCCAGGACTTGAAGTCTGGAAGATTGCGTCGTGCCCCTCTTGTAGGACAACTCAGCTGCAACACTGGGAAGGATGTAAGGGTGGGAATTGATCGTTTACGTGGTTTGAAAAATAGCAATTGCCGTATTCGTACTGTTCCCGGTGCCGTTTTTTGGAGTTTTACATATGCGATCCCATTTACTACTTCCTGAGCCCCAGCAAGCCAGGTGCCCAGCTTTAGAGGTGAGAAAAGGGAGCCTCAGAGGGAATGAGTGATCTGCCAAGATCACTCAGCTGCCAGTAAGTGACTTGGCTGGGACTTGACACTCGATCTCTCTTTTCACCTCTGTGCATTCAGATGGGGCTGAGGACAGGGTGCAGGACTGGGTGCCCCCCCCCCCCTCCCTTGTGCATTCCCCCCCCCCCGGACTTACATGAAGACAGGAGCTGAGAATCAAGAGAGTTACATCACCCAACCTAAGCTGGGTGAAAGGTGAGGCCAGGGATGTATCCCACCCTCTCTCCCCCACTGCATCTTCTGCTTTTCCGGGTAGCTGGGAAAACCAGATCGTGTTCTTCAGGAACTCCTGAGCTGCTCTCAGAAGGAGCCCACACTCTAAGAGACCCTCTATTCCCATTCCTCCTGGGGGGACGTGCCTAGACCAGCTGGGATTCCCCGCAGTGTGTAAGTGTGAACGCTGTTCTCTGTTTGGGGGCACAAACCGCCATGCCCCTGAAGTCAAGCAGAGTGGGGAGCTGCTCACTAGGCTCAGCGTTCTATAGTAACCACGATTCTCACAAGGGTTGTTGGATGGATTTCCTAAGCCCCTGATGTCCCTACTAGAAATAGCAGCCGACTCAAACCTCCCTAGGACAGATCCGGAAAGAAAGCCCGGATCTGCAACTTGATCTAGGGGCAAGAAAAATGCAAAGAGCTCCCTTTGGCCCCTTCACCACCTTGACAGCAGGTGGGTTTTATTTGCCAGATTGGGAGGCAGCTGGTGGGAGCAGTGAGCAATGATCTATGGCTAGCTCTTCATACATGATCTTGGTCCTGCTTGACTTTAATACTGTTTGGAGGTTTCTCAGGTGAGGAGAGGAATTCAGGCTAAGAGAAGCTTCTGGCCAGTCTGGGGATCTGGTGCAGTTCTTTTCGTTAACTCTTAGGAAGCCAAGGTGATTGATCCCAGCAGGTAGAGGTATTACCTGCCCCCTTCACCAATAAACCACCAGCATCCAACATAGTTGGCACAGTGCATATTCTAAGTAAGTGGCGATGGGTGAATGGATTGAGGGGGTAGATTGGAGGAGGGTTGTGGAGTCATCGTTTTTCTATACTCGTTGATGGAAGACCATCTACCTAGTATAATTAAAACCATGTATGAATAACTCCCCTTCCTTAATGACCTCATCAAAAATATTATGCACCTATGGACACACAATATGCACAAGTGTGTGTGTGTGTGTGTGTGTGTGTGTGTGTGTGTATTTATGAACTTTAATTCACACTGAAGATTGAGGTCTAGGATTCAAAGATATATTCAGAGAACAACTGTTGGGGCCACAATTTCAAGAAAAGAGCTTTAGCTGCAGTTATGAGTAAGTCTGTGTTCTCCAGCTTCTGCCTTCAGTAGCCCTGTGCTAACAACAAGAAAATGCCTGCGGGAGCAGGGACATTTTGAAGTAATCTCAAGATGAAAATGAGGAGGTGATTTTCAGAGACTGACATACAGACCTGCTCTTGAATGTAGCCACACACATGTGTATACACACACACACACACACGTATGCACACATGCACATTTGCACGTATGTACACACACGTATGCACACATGCACATTTGCACGTATGTACACACACATACACACACACACATACACACACACACACACACACACACACACACTACTACTACTACTACTACTACTACAGAAGCCCTGCTTATTCAGAAAGCCACACAGACCTGGTCTGTACTAGGAATATAGTATGGCAAAGAGCTTCAGATTGATTTTTTCCTTTCACCAAGTGAGAAGCAGAATTAATCAGTTTGCAAGGCCGCATTGGAATAGCTTGTGGAGATGGCCTGCTGGGTCTGTCATCCTCCGCTGGGCTGGGATTGGCTAGCCCAAGAGGCCCATTGATTATAAGTTTCTGCCTTGAGAGACAACATGACTCATCCCATGTTTTTATGAATCAACTGAGGCCTTGTGGCTGAAGGTCCCCCTTTTATCTGCTTTCTGTTTTTAATGGAAACCTTTTTATCATCAAATAGGATGTTCTTTTTGCTTGGAAACAAAGCATAGCGCATCTGAACTAGTATTACTCAGACCTGGAACAAGGGCTCAAGTTGGTGAGCCTATAATTATAAAAGTGGATAAGAAAAAGCAGGAAGAAAGGAGTATTTTATTTCATTTACCCTCTAATTCACTGATTGGTTGGGCAGGCATTTTTCTTACAGAACAAATTGGGCATTGAGGACATAGCGTGATTTGTCAAAAGTGTCACACAAACAGTAGTGAGGATGTATATTTGTGTGTCCTCGGGACTTCAACACTTTCCCTTTTGTTCCATTTTGTGACCCTCAGAAATACCACAGGAGATGTGATTTGCCTCTCTAGACCATGACATGTATGGTTGTGTCCTTTGTTTCTTTAATAAATATGGTCCATTGTTCTTCTTAAGTGTGGCTAAAGGGATACTTTCTGGCTATTCCCAGAGTAACATGGTTGGTTTTTCTGGAAATTAAAGATGTGTTCAAGTGCAGCTTAGGGAGAGCCACTGCTTGTTGCTATAGAGTTGGAAAGACAGAGGCTTCTGCCCTCTAAAAAAAAAAAAAAGGTCAATTGATGGGAGATCCATTTCACATAGTCTATATAGTAGGTTGTATGATTGCGCAACCAGCAAATGAGTGTGTGTGTGTGTGTGTGTGTGTGTGTGTGTGTGTGT
>CABHPP010148734.1:14992-43946 GCA_902168425.1 Peromyscus attwateri
GAGAGAGAGAGAGAGAGAGAGAGAGAGAATACACGCATGTGTGCCCTTTGAAGAAAGGTGGACCTAGGCATATGCTTGACCTTCTGCTCTTCCTTCTGTGTGACCTTGGTGAGCTTGTCTCATTTGCTCCAAGCTTCCCAGGATTCATCTGCAAAACATGGACATTAAGATGACGGTTGTAGGGGTATCAAGACGGCCAAACCTGAGTTCTAGCTCAGCTCCTTCCTTGATAACTGGATAGCGTGGATCAGGCTCCTTGGAACCAGAGACTGGCACGGAGAGCCTTTTGCAAGCTGTTTACTGAGGAAGATCTTTCAGGGCAAAGAGAGCAATGCAATCGGGCCAGGGCCGAGAGAGCTAAACAAGGGTATGATCTCCATTGGCTCCCTCTGCAGAGTCAGTTCCTCCCAAAAGCAAGAAGTAGGGTAAGCCTTTTGGTCACTGGCTGGGCTGCTAATGGGAGTGTGGAATCTCTTAAGCAGAGGTTCTCATACAATGGATCACTGTTCTCTAGGAAATTATGAGTAGCCAACATCCACAGGAGGGATCTAGATAAAGTAGAATCTCACTCCCTGGTTAGCATTGCTGATTAGCTACCCTAAACCTAAACAGAGGACTGGTTTGTAAAATGGGGATAATTGTGATGCCTCCTTTATTAGTACTTTACTGAAGTTGAAATGAGGTAAAACACACAAGACCTATAGATATAACTAATGGTTAATAAATGACTTACTCTCTAAGCTATTAATTTTGGTTTACATCACATCACTACCTTACAGAGTCTTATCAGAATGGTTTTGAAAGTAAAATGATTGATAATTACCCTGGGACAGCAGGGCAAACTGGAAGGATTCTGGACAAACCAGGGTATCCTACCTGACAAGGCTCTGATGATGTGTGACCTTGTTGCCATCATGTCTTTTGAAAAGGAGCTAGTAAGGTCTGAGGCTGGCTGAAGGTCTCCAGGTTGGGCTGTAGGAATGTATTTAAGTGGCCATTAACAAGCCTTGTCTAGTTTGTGGCTCAAATTGGCTTGTGACGGAAAGTCACTAATGGATTGGGGACATTTATTTTCCCAGAGTGATTTACAGCAAGAGGCCATATGAAACTGCTGGAAGGAGACCAATTGGATGAAAAATGGTTCTAGCTTGTCATGGCCCCATTGGCTGATCTAAAAATGGGCCGAGGGCAGGCCACACCAGAAGCAAGCCAGCAGATGGGCAGAATTCTAATATGTCATAAGGGTATGTAGGAGACAGGGGAAGAATGTATGCTCACTGAACAGTTATTATGAGCCAGAAATTGAGTGCATATACAGGTCAACAAGGTCAATGTCACTGACTCTGTTTTAAAGAAGACTTGTCAGGACTTCAGACTTCCAGGTAGAAAAGAGATATAAAAAGTCCAAGTCTATATTGCTCCTGGATTCTTCACATTTGGGTGCCAGATAATAGGAAATCATAATGATGAACAGTGTCGGGGGCAGGCAGACCCAGGGATGGGTAACACAGAGAAAGCACCATTCCAGATAGAACTGATAAGACTCAAAAATTGTATACTGTCTGCCCCCTAGATGGCCATTTGTATTTGTTTCACTTCTGTTTCCTCTAAGCTTCTGAGGTATAAGATACCTTGAGGATAAAGTTACTTGGGCTGTCGATAAAGAACACTCATGCTGATTAAACCTTGGAACCACTCAAAATAGTGGAGTTCTTTCCTTTGCTTCCTTTGATTAACTGGCCACCTTTGCAAACACTGACAAACTTGAAGACAAGAGGTCCTAAATCAGTTTAGCATTAAAGTGTCACTAATGAGGCTGATGGGATGAAATACGGCCAGTGGCATGCTCTGGGTTTGTTCAAGTAAGCACATGGAGTCCGTGAGGTTCCATGACACAGCTGTTCATAAAACCGAGAAATTATGCTGAGAGAACTCTAAGTGCCCAACTCAGAAGATGCTCTGACATGGAAATTGGGCTCTGGTATTCTGAATCACTCCCTGTTGAGTGAAAGCGGCAGGGTTTGACATGAGAAGGGCGGCTCCGTGCTGAGTCATAACTAAGTCTCCTTTGGTAATGAACCTGACACAGCTCCTAGCTCAGGGGTCCTTCTCATCTACTGAAGCTTCTGTTTGCTCCTTACCTATATCCTTGCTAGCTGGGGCTGGGGACAGTGATGGCTCCTGTTTACCCAATACTAGAATGGAAATTTTTTGGTCATTTTGTTTTGCTCTGTCTTGAGACAAGATCTCACTAAGCATCCCAGGCTGGACTGGAACTTGCAATCCTCCTGCTTCAGCCTTCTAAAGTTTAAATATGTGCTATCATACCTAGTTTAGACATCCCCACCTCCCAGCAACTTGGACAGGTAGGAACACAAAAATGGTATATATCTTTCCTCATCACTGTGACCAAATGTCCGACAAAGGCAATTTAAAGGAAGCAAGGTTTATTTTGGCTCAGAGTTTAGAGAAACAGTCCATCACAGCAGGGAGGGCATGCCAGCTGGAGAGGCTCAGTCCATGGTGGTGGGAGCTTGCAGCTGCTGCTGCCTCACATAGTGTAGGTTGGGAAGCAGAGAGCTTAGAAACGATGTCAGGTTATAGTACTGAAAACCTTACCCTCAGTGACCCACCTCCATCAGCCATGTGCAGACCCTCAAAGTTCCACAATTACCCTAAATAACTCACCAGCTGCACATATTCCTCCCTTCCTCCTCATTTTTCATTATGATTAAAAGAAAAACAGCAATGGCCATCAAAGCATAGTCCCAATAACAGAAGCAGTAACTGGAAAAATTTATAGTGGAGGGTAAACAAGACTGAGGAATTAAAACGTGTAGTAATATTTTATGTAAAGTAGGAGTCATCCAAGTGGAAATAGTTTCACTAAAATAAAAATGAAGTAAATTGCAATTAGCTTAACAATGCTATTTAGAATGTTGTAACTTGCTAAAGTTACTAATGTCGTAATTGTGATTATGTTTTGGTAGCAGTTATGTCTAAACATTCTGGGAGTCAAAGTTATGAAATTGAAAATAGTTTGGGAGCAAAGAAAGTACCTAAAGAAAGGCCAATGAGTCCACGCAGAAAGAGTTTGTTCTGAACTATGGATGTAGCTCAGTGAAAGAGCACTTGCATAACATCCATAAGGCTCTGGGTTTAAGGGAGAAATTATCAGTTCATTCATTCACCCTTTAGAAAGTGATGGTTGGTCAACACTCTTTGGTAGGAAAGCAAGTATAAAAAAGCTGTGATAAAATACCTAACAACAAGCAGATTAAAAAAAGAAATGTTTTTTTTCTGGTTTACAATTTGGTAGGATACCTTCCATGGTGGTGAGGAATGCATGGTGGTAGGCTCAGGAAGCCAGCTGGTCATGTTGCATTGACAGTGAGCAAAGACAGAATGAACAGGAAGTGAGGCCATGATATAAAACCTCAAGGCCCACCCCTAGTGCCCCACCCATTCTTTTCCTCCAAGGCTCCACATCCGGAAGGTTCTACAACCCTCCCACAGAGCACTGCTAGCTGGGACCAAGTGCTCAAACACATGAGCCTTTGGGGGAGACATTTCATATTCAAACCACAACAGCTCTCAACACATCTTGCCCATAATAGGTATTCAATAAAGGTCATTTTCCTTCCTGAGTCTCTCACGTTTGAATTGGTATCTCCTGGTTCTGAACCATGTTGGCGTCAAGGAGCAGGAAATTGGATTTTAATCCTTATTCCCAGGGTTAGGAATAGAACTGGCTTACTCTATGACTACCATCACACCAGCCCTTACATAGCCATCCATGGGTAGTGGTAGGGATTCTCTGACAGTTGAATATGCATGGATAATCCATCCTTGGGAGTTTGGTTCACTGTAATTCAAAGGATTCCAAATTCCATGACCTTTGGATGGACCGATGGCATCCAATGCTAACAACAAAGCTCACCCAGACACAGAGAAATTGTACCCCCCAAGTTCCTAGCACTTCTCTTTCCTAAAATGGATCCTTTTGACATCTTGGCATTTGTTGTAGAAGAAAAAGTTTAATTAGAAGCCAGAAGAGACTCTTCATAGGAAAGGGCAGCAGGCATGTAATCTCAAATTAGTTCCTCTGTGTGTGATCTCATACAGGAAATTGGTTGGAGTCATGGCATTGAAATGAGTGAGTTTTATGTTTGAAGGCTCAGGAGACAGCATCGATGCTCCCATAAAAGGCACCGCTTCATCTCTGGAAGTGATATTTTCTTTTTAAGAGCGTGCAGTCAGCTTATGCTTTTAATCTTCTTCTGCCAGTGACCCCTGACTCTTCATCTAGTTTCATCCTCAGCACTGTCTGGGAGCAGGGCATGCCAAACAGCACGTTCCCCAACAAAACTCCAGTAGCAAGCTAAAGCATTGAGTCTTGTTACTCTCAACTTCTCTAATTGAGTGTGGTCCCCAGAGTTCAATGCAAGATAATTATCCCTTATTCGGGGAAGCATAATGATTCATATCTTAGAATGTCACTGCGTGCAAACCTTTGGTTATAAAATATTCTATATTTGAAGTGAAGTGGGCATGGATGTAAGTCCTGCTTCCAATAATCTTAGAAACTTGTATAACTATGGGATAATGGTGGGCTTCTTTAAGGTCTCAATTTGTTCATATGCAATATGGGTATAATAATAGATAATGGGGGGTTGGGGATAATTCATTTGGTAAAGTGCTGGCAAGCCCAAGTCTGAGGATCTGAATTCAGTCCCCAGCTCCCACATAAAAATCTAAATGTGGTGGTGCACAGTTGGCAATCTCAGCAATGAGAAGGTAAAGATACATAGATCTCAAGGCTCGATGGCCAGCCACTGTAGCTTACTTGATGAGCCCGGAATCCTAGTGAGAGACTGCCTCAAACAACAAAACAATAAAGAAACACAAAACAAAGTGGACAACTCTTGGGGACTGCTACCCAAGGTTGACTTCTGGTTGCCACACACAGAAGCATGGGTGTGGATATCTATCCACAAATGCACTTATACATGCTCTCACACCCCACCCACAATGTACCCACAAATACAGACACACACACACACACACACACACACACACACACACATATGCACGCACGCACGCATGCACGCACGCACACACACGCACGCATGCACAAATAGATACAAGTTCCTAGCAATGATATTGGTGTATGTAATATTTGTTGAATTAATGATTTTTCTGAGGTACATATTATGTGTTCCAAAGACATTATTGGTGTGGAAGCAATGCAAAGAAATACATTAGGAAGTCCCCTAGTACTCCATAACACTCTGTGTATAGTGCTAGGGATAGACCCTGGAACCTTGTGTACACTCTACAAGTGCAAGCTTAATCACTGAGCTGCTTCCCTAGCCCCTCATAAGGTTTTCTGGCCCATCATTCAGACACTACAAGTCTCCCCCAAAGGTTACAATATCCTGACATCAAGAGTAGCCCAGGCAGGAGGCACCAAGATTAATTCCTGAAGGAAGAGCAGAAATAGAATCCGGAGATATTATGCTCCTACAGTGTGCCAGGACCTGAAGCCAAGTCTTCAGAGGGAAGAGCAGCCTGTTCTTCCCTGAGCTGTGTCTTTGTGTCTTGTTTGTGCTGATGGTTGTGATCGGCCCTTGTTAACTGGGCTCTGCTGTCTTCCGTCTTATCTTTTCATAGTCTCCTTTCTCCTGAGCTAGCTCCTGCAAGGACTTTCCATCTTGAGACTGACAGAGATGTCAACCTCTAGGTTCAGTTGGCTTGTACAAGTTTTTAGTAAGCCCCAGTACAACAAAAGAGATTTTTCTTCTGATTTTCAAGCAGCAAGGAAAGAATCTGATTGGTCATTGCTTAGCAGCCTCTAAATCTCTCTCTCTCTCTCTCTCTCTCTCTCTCTCTCTCTCTCTCTCTCTCTCTCTCCCTAGTCCCCAAAGGAATAAAGAACTTAGACTGTCTGTATTTATGTCTTGATCTCTCCCACATTGGCCTAAAATAGTAGGACTGTGTGATTAACAGCTCACTTGGTGTGTGTGTGTGTGTGTGTGTGTGTGTGTGTGTGTGTGTGTGTGTGTGAGAGAGAGAGAGAGAGAGAGAGAGAGAGAGAGAGAGGTGGGAGGAGAGAAAGCGAGCATGCAGGCATGGTTGTGTGCATGTCTATTTGTGTGTATCCTTATGTGAGTGTGTGTGTAGATGGGAAAGGGGAATAGATACTCCATAATCAGTAGAGAGCAGTGATCAGAAGATATGCAAACTGAGCATGTTGTACGTGTGTGTGTGTGTGTACAACTAATTTTAAAAGGAGATTATGATTGAGATTGCAGGTACACGCCACTGTGCCCAGTTAGGAGAGACTGACCATGCAGAAAAGGTTGGGGAAACCAGGCAGAGGACTGGAATGGCAACTCTGTTCATTCCATTTTAGGCTCTTACAATTCTTATTTCAAACTTATTAAATGACGTAGGATTAAGTCTTCATACCTCTTTGGTAATCTTGGAAATTCTAACATTACCAATTACCAATCATATACCAAGTATGGAGTTGGATAATATAGACAGACATCCAATAAATATTCACAGGATAGACAAATAAATGATTGACTCTTGACGGTGATAAATACAGCTGTTGTAACATAACCAGTAACACACTCAATCTATCTAGCATTTTTCCCAAACAAGAAAGGTCATCTCTTCTAAAACCTGCAGCTGGCAGGTCTTTGAGTAAGGGCTGAACAAACCCCAGTGGAAGTGTTTTCAGAGAGTTTCATTTCTTCTTAACACACCGTGTTACCTTAGAACCTGAAGCTCCTTCCCGCTCTCTAATAACTACCTTCCCTGGGCTGTGAAATGTGGGGCTCTGACCTCTGAAGATGCTCTGTAATTTTCTCCCTATTGACCTCTGTCTCTACCAAGTGCTGGAAACCAGGGCTGTCGAGAGAACCCAGGGGGCTGCCTCTGATAACTGTTATTCTGGGAGGACTCACTCAGGCATCCCTTAATGCCTGTGTATCAGGAACAGAATTTGGAAAGAAACTATATGTCCATGACTCTGTCCTCATCTTCCTATGTATGCATCAGCCCCCAACCCCCACTCCTCAATCTTCAGACAGTTGAATGGGTTTCCTAAGGGGTGCTGTATGGGTGCTCAGAAATGGAGTTTTCTTGTTGTGTCCTTTTAATTATGACTCTTTCCTGTCACCCTGTTTTGCCCCCTTTGCCCCTAAAGCATCCAGATTATACACTTATTTGTGTCCACTCTTCCTAGAGTCATATTCTCACTGTTTGAAAACAATATAAGAATGCTATCATCATTTCCTTTATTTCATTCATATATTAGTCATATTATTATATTATTATTAATATCATTAAAAAAACCTTAGGAATCATTTCTTTGTGTCACAGACATTATTCTAAGCATTCTGTAGCTATCTTTATGACACCAGATGAAGAAATGAGATCAGACAGGTGAATGAATTTGTTTAGGATCTGCGCTAGGGATGTAGGCCAGTGGTAGAATGCTTGCTTAGCATGTACAAGACCTTGAGTTTGAACCTTAGCACTACACGATAAATAAATAATAATCACGCAGAAAATAAGACTGAGAGCATAGATTTAAGACAGAGTGTGTCTGTCTCCAGCATTCTATCCTGTTCTAACCCTCTTTATACACCTGTGCTTCACTGCCCTGTCCTAGACACGAGTCCCTGGAGTAGGAAAACAGCTTGATTGGTAGCATATACAACATTGACACATCATAGCTGTCTTCATTCGAGCCTAGATTCTCGGGCCATTTTTCCTTCAAGGTAAGGTTGTTTTTGGTTGTTTTTTTTTTTCTTTTTTCCCTCAGAAGATACAGCTGTTCTTCAAGGAAACTGATATACAATGGGCAGTGCCCCACCCCATGCAGGTAGTTTGTGGCCTGGGATTTGTGCGAACTCTCATGAGATTCTCTTACTACAGTCTCTGTGGCTCCCTCTTTACTCCCAAAACAGTTAGTCATCATCTCTGGTGGGAGAAGAAAAGCAGGCCTTGCCTAGGATCAAAGAGAATTGCTTTCTCATTTATCTGTGCTACCTCTTGTTCAGTCAGCTAATGGAGAGCTATTAAGCCCACCGTTCCTATGATTGGTCTGAGTGATTTTGTAATTGGATTCTTCTTATCCTCCCTGCAAAACTCACTGAAATTGTTCCATTTGGGGATTTTGTCATACACTCTGACTCAACCTCTCAGTCGGATCTGGAGATGCTTCATGCAGGCACCGATGCATCCTCCGCACATCCTGAAGCAGCAGCTTCAGTTTTGAGGGCCTCCTTGATGTGACCAGAGGAACAGCCAGCACTTTGGGGATGCTAGGAACTAAGTAGTAAAGGCCAGAGTCACTTCCGGCCTCCTCCAAGCCGCAAGGCCTGTGCTGGCAGCCAGCAGCTTGGCTCCTTCCTTGCGCGGCTTGCTCTTCTTTCCCTAGTCACACTCTTCCCTTTCTCCAGCACAGCTGGGCTTGCTCACTCCTGAATGGAGAGCAAACTTCTTACGCAACTGAAAGCTGTGTCAATCCAGCATTCTCTAGAAAATGAGAACGCTGGATCCATTAGAACAACAGAGAAAGGTCTTGAAAATAGTGCTTTGCTGTTGACATCCCCAAATGTCTCCTGTGTTCTTCATATTATCTCTGCTGTCTTTACACTCTCCTCCCTCATCCTCTTCTTCTTCCCCACTCCCCCCGGCCCCCCACCCCCCTATCACCCCAACCCCCATCACTTTCCTGTATGTGTTCTCATGAATGCTCATGGATACAAGAGCTTGGTGCAGGACCTTCCTGTCTTCTTCTCCACCACATTTATTTATTTATTTGTTTGTTTATTTGTTTATTTATTTATTTAATTGTTCAGTCATTCATTTGTTTATTTATTTTGAGAAAGGTTGTCATATTGACAAAGAGTTCCCCAATTCAGCTAGACTGGCTGGCCAGCCAGCCTCATGCCCCTCGTGTCTGCCTCCTCGATGCTGGCATTACAAGGATGGATGGTTGCGCTCAGCTCTCCACATGGGTTAGGGATCTGAGTTAAGGCACTCATGCTTATGTGGCAAGTAGTTTACCAACCAAGCTGTCTCCCCAGCCCCTCGCCTGGATTTTAAACTCAGTTCTTGCTGTCTGGTCTTTTATATTTATCTTTACTCACCTTTCCCCTTCCACGTCCCAGGGATAAATCTTTGCCCTTTCCAAAGCAGTCAATGCAGGAAGTCTTTGATTTACTTGGTTTTCCCACTCCCCATTATACCAGTATACACCCGAGGCTGCAAGCCAAGCAAAGCTGAGGGATAATTCTGTTAACAAAGAGAAGAAAAGAAAGGGAAAAGCTAGAAACTCTCAGATGTTTTCCTATTTGAGTCTCCAGTTGAAGAAGCATTGTTTGCAAGCCTTTGATGCGCCCTGTGCTAAGCATTTTTTTTTTGAAAGACAGACTTCTAGAGCTGCTAATTATCTGTGGGGAGATAGGTGCATCATGATCCTGCTGCTGTCTTCTTTTTAGGCTAATGACACCTAAATATTAATGAAACAACATTTGAAATTCAGTCCTTTAGTGCTAGGGTTTGAGTTTGAAATGTCCCTCATAGGCTCATGTATTGAACACTTGGTCCCCAGCTGCTAGCACTATTTTGGGAGGTTCTGGAAGCTTCAATGGGTGGGACCTAGATGGGAAAAGTAGATCTCTTGGACATTATGTTCTTAGTCTGTAGTTTCTTGCTGCCCTGCTTCTTGTGTACCATGAAGTGAACAGCCTCCTTCTCCATGCTCCAGCCACCAGGCTAACCTGTTTCTCCACTTGCCCAGAATCAATGGAGCAAGGGACTAGGGACTGCAGTGTCTGCAAATGTTAGCCAAAATGAAGCATTTCTCCTCCTAAGTCAGGTATTTGGTCACATCTACCATAAAAGTGACTACTGTATTCAGTTGCAACGATCATATTTCAAGTGTTTGATATCCACATGTGTGTCCAGTGGCTACTATACTGGCTACCCTGTTCCTATCACCCCAGGAGATATAGACATAATTGTGCTAGTCTTTACCTTTCTCCATTTGTCCTATTGAAACAACAATTTTCTTACACATCTTGCTCATCAGCAGCAATGTCTTGGGAAGTAACTGCCCTATCACAGCAAAAGTGAACTGTTTCTATTTGGGCCTCCCTGTGCCCTGGCTTTATGGAGAAATCAAGCTGGAGTCAGTCTGAACCTTTTTCATTCCATGGAGAGGTGGGCTAGGGCTGGAGGGTTTGAAGAACGGAAGCAAAGAGTGTGCCCATCCCATTCTTTCCTTTGAGAAGCACCCACTCCCAATGGGACAAGTTAATAGCTACTTTCTCCATGTTAGCCTTGACCCTCGTGTAGCAGCTTCTTGGGGAATTGTCACACTGTGTAGTCATTTATTTGCTGAGCTCTGAACTCCGGGGAAGCACAGATGTCACTGTCAGTGTTGTAACATCATTGCCTAGCCAACCCCCAAAACACAGAGGGTCTGTTGAATATAAATTGGATGAGAATGAATGTTCTGTGCTATCAACTGCTGCCAAGAAGCCTTCTGAAGCTCATGCCTTGGTCAGCATAAAACACGGGACATAGAGATGTTAACCTTTTCAGCAACCATCATAGGAATGAATACCATCTGCCGCTCCCAGGGGTTGTGTAGATAAATAACTCCAAGTCCCTCAAATCAAAAACATTAGTCTTGGCATCAAGGGGGGCTTATTTGTGCCATGCTTTCCTGTTTCTTTTGAAAACTGACTCTGGATATTTACATTCTCAATATGTCTCTTTGGTTATTTTATTACATGGTGAAAATACTACTGAAGTGTGCCTTGAATACAAATTTAGACAGATGGTCTAAATGTATTTCCTTTCTCAGACACAGTAGCAATAAAGGACTCATACAGCTATATCCTTTGCTAATAGCATCCATCATCACTGTTCATGTTATAGAGAAAGTGATCTGGGTGGGACAACAATCCTATCATTTATTTAATAAGAAAATGGTAGGCTATGCAAAAACATCAGATGGATCAGGGAATTCCCTATATATCATATGGATGCAAAGGCTTGTTTACTTAACAATTGTGGATAGAGAGGGCGGGCAGAATTATGTGGAGCCAGACCCCAAGGGTCTACAGTCAAGAGAAATAGGAAGAAATGAGCTGGGCCTTCTAGAACACACTCTAACCTCTGATTGGATGGAGGGCTATTCTTTGCTGTGACTTACTCAAAACAGTTCTGAATGTCCTCACATAAGATACTATTTGGAATTTACAAATAAGTTGTCCTTGCTTTGCACATAATTTTCCCTCCAAGAGCAAATGATTTTCACAGTCTTGAGATATCAAAACGGGGTCTTAAAAAGCCAAGAGAGAAAAAAAAAAAAAACATAAGCAAGATTTTTCTGAGATCAATCAATGCCTATTTTCCTGGGCATGCATATGCTATCAGCTGGGAGTAACAAACAGATACCCAAACTTCAGTTCTTAAGAAATGAAATGAATCAAACATTTACTTCTTTGACCCTACCTGGGTTGGAGTTAAGTGCTTTGATGAACGTATTATCAGTAAGACAAGACCAGAATAATGAGCGGCTCACTTTCTCTGCTGTGTTTGCTTGGTCAGAGTCTCACATCAGATCTGCTTGGTCCCTCTCATAGTTGGTAGAGGCTGTCTTAGATGCTGGGGTCCTTGACACCCATTGGCTGTCAAATTCCACTTGGAATTTGAAGGTGTTTTCCTTGATGCCACATATTCCACAGCATTCGGGGACCTTAGCTTCCTACAGACATATCGAAAGCACATGGATATGAACTTAATATGGACGTTTACCCCCCAGAAATGTGCAAATCCTGCAAGTATTTTGGTGGCGCTGCCTGCTAAGCCCTTTCTGTTTTCTTTGACCTCAGTCTCTGCCCCTTTCTTTGTTCTTTGATCTCTTTAATTCCTCATTTTCCTTTCCTCTTTCTACTTCACATCCTTAATTAATGGCCTTATTCTAATTTCAGGTTTTACATAATTAGTTATTAGAACATGTAAGTCTTTCCATCTCAGGGACCACCACGCAAAGGAGCCCTTAAATATTCACAAGTAACAACTGCTCCATGACCACGAGGGAATAAAATCCTCAAAGTAGGTATTGCACCACTGCTCTTGTAGTGGGTTCTGCCGTATGTCACCAGAACATTATTTTAAGACCCCATTCTTAATTCGTCTTGCTACTGGGAGTAATGGCTACTGGCAACTCATAGCCAGCCCCTCCCCTTCTAAAGAATTCATTTCAGCAGAAGGGAGCCCCCTTGCCTAAGATCTCTCTCTCTCTCTCTCTCTCTCTCTCTCTCTCTCTCTCTCTCTCTCCCTTCCTCCCTCCCTTTCCCACCTATCTATCTGTAGCTCTCAAGCCATGACTACTCATTACAAGGTCTTGTCTTGACTAAGACCTGCTAAAAGGACATGAGTTTGCATGGATTCAGAGACCTCTATAGTAGTACATCAGAAATTAACTTCTCCTCTGCCCAATCCAACTTCCCTCAGATGATCCAGCCATTGTTCCCTAGAGCATTTACTATCAGAAATGCATGCAAATCTCAGTCTTGGAGTCTGTTTCCCAGTGAACTTGACCTTTGATACCCTCTTTGTGTTATGAGAATGATGGTGGTAGATGAGGCTCACATTTATGGAGTACTTGTTGTGTGAGAGGCATTCTGTAGCACAAGCACTATCAACATTAGATCCACACCAACACCTTGGCCTTAACCCCCAAGGAAGTCAAACCTGCTCATGTAGAAGGGAGAAAATTAAAGTGAAGGAGATAAATATATCTTTGGTGATGGCAGAGGGTCTCTGGGACACTTTTTTGATAAAAGCTTTTGGGTGTCAATGTTTTGGCTTTCTAGCTAGATTCTATTTGGGCACATTCCTGGTGGCCATGCAAGTACTCTGTTTCTGTGCAGCATAAAAGTCCTCATCCTACTGAGTGAGCTTTTAGGAATTTGTTCCTAGGAGGATTTTGAATGTGTTTACTCTAAGCTCCCAAGACCAAGCATACTGCTTGGTAAACATCAGGTGCTCCACATGCTGAATACAGAGGTCCAATCTTTGTAACTGGAAATGCTGGGTGGTAGCTTCCAAAGAAAGTAAGTATGGAGATTCTGGATTCATATTACTCACATCTTGGCATTGTGAACTTCAACAGGCCCTCATTTTGTTCTTTGTAAAACTGGGATAATATCATTATCTCTTGGCATTATTTATGGGCGTTATAGAAAGTAAATGATACCATATGTATAAACCACTTAGCCTTGGATGCAGTAAGTGCCTGATAAATGTTATCTATAATAATCACTGGCCATAAATCAATTGATTTTCTTCTTGGGTTCCCTCTTCAGAGAAGTTAGTTAGAAAGAATGCAACCTTTCTTGAACATGGGAAGAGCTGACACTACTTATTACAGTAGTGCTTTGCAACACTTATGGCAATGAGAAGGATGGTATGGCATATTTGTTACTTTCCTACCACCATGACCATGATCTCTGACAAGAAGAAATTCTTTTGACTTGCGTTTTTAGTGTCTTTCAATTCAGCATGCCAATGAAGCCATGGCAGGATAGTTCGGTTCATGTTTCGGTGAACAGGAGACAAGATGTTCACATTGTGACAAACCAAGGAACAGAGAGAATGAGGGTCTATCCCTATTTACCTGCTTTATATCCTAGATACTCTACAGCCTTCCAATTGGCAGCATTAGCTGGAAGCCAAACACTCAAAACATGGTCCTGTGGGGGCACATTTCAAATTCAATCCATAATACTTGGGCTAGAGACATTCTGAGCTGGGGCAGGATTTTCATACTTACAGGGAGGTAAGACCTGAAAAAGGATCTTGACATGGATCCAACATATACTGGATTTGATGTATTCAACAATACTACAGTGGGAGAGAGGACTTACTGCTACCAGCCACAAGCAAGGAGATCTCATGCTTTCCACTCAAGGCACAGGAGCTCAAGGTGTCTAGAAGATATTTCTATATTTCCAGCAAGACATCTTCCATTGGCTTTTTATAAATGCCATTAACAGGGATGTGACAACCTATCCAATATTTTATCAGCAATTTGGACATAGATAGCAATGGCTTGGTGACAACATGTTCAGAGAACAGAAATTCATGAAAGCAGGCCAAGGTTTTGGATCAAAGAATTGGGATCCAAGAAAGAAACAGACAAATTAGACAAATTAAGCTAATCTAATAAGATTACATTTAACATGGCTAAATATGATCTTCTGGACCAAGGTCAGAAACCTCAACTGCCCTGGGAGATGATGACAGCACTTTTCATTTTCATATCCACATAATGACCACCTAGTAGTTCTTACCCTATCTCATTCCAAGAAGGACTTGAATTAGCTCATGAAGATGTATTGGTGGTTCTCTGAGCATGGTCCACAGCCTGGCAGCACAGCCTGGAAGCTTGGCCTACTGAGTCAGAAGTAGGGACCAACAATCTACTCTAACAAGCCTTCACAGGAATTCTAATACAGAATATAATTTTCAAACCAGAGCTGTAAGGCCCCTAAGTTTGATCCCTAGTCTGTGTATAAGAAACCAGGCATGGTAGCATGCACTTGTAATTCCATCTTTGGGGAGACAGAGGCAGGCAGATTCCTGACAATTGCTAATGAGCCAGCCTAGCTGAATGGTGAGACTCAGTACAAGTGAGAAATGCTGTCTCAAAAAATAAGATGGACAACCCCTGAGGAACTGTGTACCAAGGTTGACTACTGATTTCTGACCACAGGTGTACACAGGCACTTGTTCACACATATGCACACACACCATGACATACACTTGCACCCTCACACTCAAGAAGTAAATGTGTAAATAACTGAAAAAAGAGTATAAGATTTTAAGTAGAAATTTCTAAGGTTCAGATATTAAGATGAAGTGGAGCTTTAAGACAAGCTGGGGAAATTGTTCAACGGGTAGAGCACTTGCAGTACAAGAAGGGGGACCTGAGTTTGGATCCCCAGCATCTACCCAGGTAGGTGTGGCAGCCCTCCTGCAATGCCAGCATATGTGGAAGCAAAGACAAGATGTCTCTGTGGCAGTTTAGCTAGCTAGACTAGCTAGCTGAGCTCCAGGTTCCATGAGAGACCCTGTCTCAGTAGACTAACTGGAAAACGAACAAGGAAAGTGTACATTATCAACCTCAGGCCTCTACATGTGTATGCACACTGGGTTTCTGAAGGTGATTTCTTTACTTATCTACCTCTTAACTGGACCCATGGCAGGGTAAGCTTTGAGATTTCTGATGAGCAAACGATCAGAATATAGGATGGAGCTTTTGTGATCTGTGTCCATGTAAAGGTAGGCTCAAAGAGGGTTTTCACCTGGTGGTCTTTGCTTAATAATCTAGCATTGTTTGGACCCCCATGGTCAGGGTTGAAGTACTGACTATCTGACAAAAGAATGGGCTGGCTGAAGCCCTAAAATTCTCTCATAGTGTTAGCATATCCCAAATGACAACAGATAAGAGTGCACAACAGTCTGCTGTGGTTTATAAATGACAAGATGCTGATTTAGTGGTCAAAATCTCAAGCTCAGAAGTCATAAATAAGAATGTGCGTGCTTATTCAGGTCCTATGATGTAGCCTTGAATGGGGTACTGGATTCTCTCATGGCCTCAGTTTCCTTCTGTGCAGGGAGATTAAAATGGTCCCTACCTTAGTCTTCACAGGTAGCATCTTCATTATGGGAGCAGTGTTTGTTGGTGCAGACCACATGATGGAGACAGTGTAACGTCTCTCACTACCTCTCCTGAGGCTTCCTAGGATGACACACCTCACTAAATAAGGAAAGGAATGATAGAGGCCAAGGAAGGCTAGCTCCTGTCATGAGTCCACATCTCTATCATGACTACTAGTGTCTCTCCCTGTCTCCCTGGGATTTAATTCTAATATCATTTTAAGTAGAAACCACAGAAGAAAGGACCATCAGAAGAAGAGTGTGAGAGCTGATGAAGGCTTTAGAGACTCGGCAATGGTCCACAGACGATGGAGTGAAGTGAAGGTTCTAGACTCTATATGCTTACATCCATCCTTTCGCCATTTCCTCTTAGCCTTCCTGCCTTTGAGTCTAAAATCATTGACTTTTGTGCATTTGGTTTACTTGCATTTCACGGTGTCGTGGGCTATAAAATAAGAAAGGAACCTTTGTTCAGTCTCAGCTCTGCCGCATACTATATGCATTGCCTTTGGCAGTTCAGTGTTTTCATGCCCTTCTTAATGTGTACATCTATTTGATGGGAAAATGATATTGGCATGCTTGGTTTTTCTGGACCTGCTATTAATTTTAAAGAGACTTGATGAAAACATATTGCTACTCTAGATAAGTGTTAGACAATATTATTTAAAAGGAATGTCCCAAATGCCTCCATATTTCCTATCACGACATTGGAACCCCCTTCTTATGATGACGTTTTTTCAGGATACCTTCTTCATGCTGTTGCCCTCGCCCTTCAGGATTCTTTTCTCAATAATAACCCTTTGTACCTAACTCCTGACAAATGACTTAGTATGGGAGGAAAAGCAGTCTCTCTCTCTCTCTCTCTCTCTCTCTCTCTCTCTCTCTCTAAATATATATATACATATACATATATATTAAAATTATAGCAGTTTTTAAGAAACTAGGATTGTAGTAGAACATTATCAAGTCCTTTCAAACACCATTTTGCCATTATTTCAAATGCTTGAAAGTTATAATATAAGACGTAAATGAGAGACATGAGGAGTCCTTGTCACATGCTTGGGGAGCCACAAACTCTGCCATGCCTTCCTGGTCATGATGGCCTATACCCTCAAACTGAGAGCCAAAATAAAGCATTCTTCCCTTAAGAAAAAAATTTCAGTAGAAGGTGTAGATGTAACCAACCGCCTTATTAAATAAGAAACACAGAGCCAATGTAAAGGTGAAAGCCCAAGAGGTCAGAGCTAGGAGCCTTACCCACTTTCCACCAGCTTGACTCTCTCGCCCAGAGACTTCTCCGAAAAGGGAATTTCTTCCTGTGCGGTTGTCTTATAAAGAGTTCTAGTTCTTCCTTCTCATTGGTTGTAAACTCGACTACGTGACTACCTTGTCACTGCCTCTCTGTACAGACCTCCCAAATCTTCTATGGTTGGTATTGAGATTAAGGGCGTGTGTCTCCAATGCTGGCTGTATCCTTGAACACACAGAGATCTACCTAGTTCTGCTTACCAAGTGCTGGGATTAAAGGCGTGCACCACCACCGCCCTGGCTTTCACTATGGCTTGCTAATAGCTCTGACCCCTAGGCAACTTTATTTATTAACATACAAATAAAATCACATTTCAGTACAAATAGAATACCACTATATCTCCCCTCTTCTAATTTAATAAAAAGAGAAAAAAAAGGAAAGTTGTAACTAATATAAGAAAAACTATATACAAAAGTACAATAACTATATACAATATATACAAGTGAAGAAAACCTAAACAATGTCTAGTCCATTTGTATTTGACAAATTCAGAGAAAATAATTCCATTGCTTATCCTATTTTGGTAAGTCCAAAATGTACCTAATTCACTTCTATCTTAACTAATTTTCAACTATAACTAACTAATCTTCAGCTATAACTAATTAAACTTTGACTATAACTAATCTTCAACTCCCTCAGAGACCCAAGAAGGAAATAATATTACCTAACAAAAATAAAAACAGGAAGTGCATGCAAGCAGCTTCCAAAAAAATTGTAGAAGAAGGGGCATTGAGAGAGTCTCTCTTCCCTCTCTCCCCTCCAGCCCCCATGTGCACTTGGGTGATTATGTGCAGTCCTCAACATCTCCCCAACATGAGTGTCCAGGTAAAAATCAG
This sequence comes from Peromyscus attwateri, assembly GCA_902168425.1. Taxonomy (NCBI): domain Eukaryota; kingdom Metazoa; phylum Chordata; class Mammalia; order Rodentia; family Cricetidae; genus Peromyscus; species Peromyscus attwateri. Next base: position 32,900 of record CABHPP010148734.1, read on the forward strand.
GCTGTCTCAGAGAGTACTGGAGACTACAGTTGTGAGGCTTCATGGCTTGGTGGGCCCTTGCTTTGTTTTGCTTTTGTAGCCGTGGAAAAATAAAAGTGGTAGATACCATGAAACCAAGGTCAACAGCTTCATTCTGTGGCTTTTGTTTTCATATTTCTAATAGCATAGCTTTGTCTGAAAAAATAATGTTTCAATGGGTGGCTGACAATGGTACTTGTTTAGTTTGTAGGTTTGGGTTTTACGAACCACACAGGAAATTCAAGTAAAGAGATTCTAGTAGAAAGATGTGTGAAAAACAAAGGAATGCAGAAAGAAGGAGGCATGAGGAGGCACCAAATTGTTCTCTTCAGAATATTTCCACTTACCGATTTCTGGGCAACAACCATTTATTGGGATAATTTATTTGCTCCTATTGAAAATGGTTCCTGGAGCTGGAGAGATGCCTCATTGGTTAAGAGCACGGGCTGCTCTTCTCGAGGATGCAGGTTAGATTCCCAGCACCCCATGGTAGCTCACAAACCTCTGTAACTCCAGTTCCCGGGATTCAACACAGGTTTCTGGCTTCCACAGGCATCATACATGCACAAGAAGATGGCTCAGTGGCTAAGATTGTTTACTGCTCTTGTGCAGGACCCAAGTTCAGTTCCCAGAATCCATATCAAGTATCTCACAGCTGCCTGTAACTCCAAGTTCATGGGGCTCCCATGCCTCTAGTCTCCTCAGATGCCTGCTTCATATGTATTCGCTTGCAACACAAACATATACACATAATTAAGAATAATATCTTTTTCTTAGAAAAGAGCAGTTCCTGCTTGGATTATGAAGGGCCACTCTTCCAGTGCTTGACTCCCTTTTGGCACACTCAACTGCTGCCAAGTGGGAAGGGATAAGGAGTTATAGATGTTGCCCTGGGATATGCCACTCCACCCAGCATCGTGGGTGGAGAAGTTTCCATGAAGAGGTAGCATATTCACCAGGCTGGGGAGATGGCTCAGAAGATAAGAACACTTGTTCCACAAGTTTGAGAACTTGAGTTCAAATCCATGTAAAACGCTAGCTGTGGCATCATGCATGCCTGTGAGTGACTTCAGTACTGAGGGAGGTGGGGACAGGAGGGTCACTGGGGCTTGCTGGCTGCCAGCATAGTTTCAAATTCAGTGAGAGACTCTGTCTCAAGGACATAAACTGGAATGTGATAGAGGTGGCCACCCAATGTCCTCTGGCCTCCATGTAGGCATGCACACATACATGCACACGTGTGCATACACTGCACACACAAACACACATATACATACATGTGCCACATGCACACATAGTGTACTATATTCTATAAGGGCTCAAGTTTCTATTATGGTTGAAGTCAAGTCCTTTCATGTTTCTCAAAGATAATACTGACTTAATCTGTGTGTCTGTGGTTTCCTCATTTGGAAATGGGTACCACAGTTCATTACTCATGGGAGTATCATTGAGTTTAAAATAATAAAACAAAAATACTCAGTACAGTCCCTACCACAAATCAAGCCCATAACAAATTGAAGCTCTATCCTTTTCAAGAGGATGTGGATGATATAACAAATTAATGTAGTCCACTGACAATAGGTCATGTTTTCTATTCTGAAATCGACACTGAGTGCTTGTTTCCCAGGAATGGTGGCATTGCCCATGACCTGATAGAATCACTGAGTATCTTACTGTGGCTACAATCAATCTCAATTCTTTTCACTGAGTGCAGGAGCTTGGATCTCAGCTCACAGTCACCAGGCCTACCTCATGCCGAAGGCATCTGAAGACAGCCCTCCTAAGCTGTGTAATGCGCGTCTAGCATGAAGCCTTCTCCAGGGGTGGCTCTGTTTGCAAAATGGCTGAGTGATTATTTTCTGGCATTTCACTATCTGGGTCTTGGAAAACCATAAGTTATCACACAAAGGGAAACAATGAGCTGAACCATGCGTGGGTGAGATGGAGTGCTTGATTCAAGACACAGAAATTCTTTTTATTGTTCTACATTGACTTTGGACAATGGACCTTTTCACAGAAGCAAAGTTTGTACATAGTTGATGCTGTTCCATGTAAACTCTGGAATGGTTTTTAACATACCTCCTCTTTATTTTAAAAAGAGGGACAAGGCTTCCTAAAATGTTCACATACTTCTTGCCTTCTTAATTAAAGATGTGCACTATAAGCCTGATGTTTCTTAAATGCTTTCTATGAAGCTGGTGATATGTTTTGGGACTTCACTCTTCATTAATTTCCACAAGTCTGTGGGTGCTGCCTAACTCTTACCCTTCAGATGGGGAAACTCAGGGCAGAGAAGCCAAGTTATTTATTCAAGGTCATATAGTTAGAAGTGGTCGAGTTGAGTTTTGAACTCCATTCCCCAGACCCTTAAAAAACAAAGATCCACAGCCAAACACCAGGCCGAGCTCCAGGAGTCCAGTCAAAGAGAGAAAAAAGGAATTCTATGAGCAAGGAGCATCAAGATCATGATGGGGAAACCTACAGAGACAACTGAACCAAACTAATGGGAACTCATGAAATTTAGACCAACATCTGTGGAGCCTCTATGGGACTGGAATAGGCCCTCTGTGTAAGTGAGAGAGTTGTGTAGCTTGATCTGCTTAAGGGGCCCCCTGGCAGTAGGATCAGGATCCATCCCTGGTGCATGAGCTGGCTTTTTGGAGCCCACTACCTGTGGTGGGACACCTTGCACAGCCTTGATGCAGGGGGAGGGGCTTGGACCTGCCGCTACTGAATGTACCAGGCTCTGCTGACTCCCCATGGGAGGCCTTACCTTCTTGTAGAGGGAATGGGGATGGGTTGGGAGGGGGAGGGAAGAGGAAAGAGGGGGATCTGTGATTGGTATGTAAAATGAATAAAAAAAATCTCTGAATAAATAAAAGAAACAGGACTTATTGTCAAAGAACATTTTTGGTTAAGAAGTGACAGAAATGGTTACTAAACATCAAAGCAGGATCCTTGGAAATCTGAACATCCACTTTCAAAGTGTTTCCATTATTCTGGTGTTTGAAAAAGGCGCATTGTAAATCTGAAGTGCAAACTTTTGCATATCCATGACTATTCCTTTGTTTACCAGATGTTATTTGCACACCTGCTTCATGGTGTGACTGTAGGACCATTGCATGCTAGGTCCTATAGAAACAACTAAATGTCATAAGGCACACAGTTGCCTTCCAAGGGGCTCCTTACAAGAGATGCATCATCTGAGGCAAGACAGGGACCTCACCTCATTCATGATCAGGAGGACCTTAAGAAAGTGTCAACTTTTAACTCACCCTTCAAGGAAATCATCCTCTTTGACTTCCTCTATCCTGTCTGAATGAGACTAATGAGTGAGAGCAGAGGACATTGGTAGAATTACATGCTTTTTGGGCTTCAAAAAGGCCTCTCTGTGTTCAAAATAGTTCAAGCTGTCTTGTTTGGCCAGATACTAATGGAACTTGGGTTGGGTAAAAACGCTTGGATTTTGTTTTTTGGATGGTAGCTGATGAAAATGAGAAGCTTGTAAGAACTGCATCTCTTGATAAAAGATGCATTTTCAATGAGATACGTTCCTCCATATGGTTAGCAAATTAAAAAATGAAACTCTAGATCTAAGCCAATGAACACAAAGCCATTGGGGACATTGATGGCATTGATGAAATTGAGCATATGATTTCCTGTGGCTATGACTTAGACATAAGTTTCATAACTGTCTCATTTTAAAAGTAACGAGTTAGAAGAAAATACTCGGTAACTTCTTGTACTGGGTAGTTTTGTGTGTCAATTTGACACAAGCTAGAGTCATCTGAGGAAGGAGGCTCAGCTGAGCAAATGCCTCCTTGATATCCAGCTACAAGGCATATTCTCACTTAGTGACCAATGGGGGAGGGCCCAGCCCATGGTGGGTGGTGCCATCCCTGGGCTGCTGGTTCTGGGTTCTATAAGAAGGTGGACTAAGGAAACCAGGAAAAGCAAGCTAGTAAGCAGCAGCAGCAGCAGCACCACCACCACCCCACCACCCCACCCCCCCCCCCCCCCCCCCCCCCCCCCCCCCCCCCCCCCCCCCCCCCCCATGGCCTCTTCACCAGATCCTGCCTTCGGGATCCTGCCCTGTTTGAGTTCCTGTTCTGACTTCCTTCAGTGATGAACAACAGTGCTGAAGTGTAAGCCAAATAAACGCTTTGCTCTCAACTTGCTTTTTGGTCATGATATTTCATGACAACAATAGAAACCCTAACTGAGACACTTCTCTCCTCCAGATATGACTTAGATTCTGTATCCTCACACCCCTGGGGCCATCTTTTGATGCCACTTCTCTGAGCCACTGATGCAGTCTCTGGATGGCTCCCATTCACTATTGTGGGTGCTGCTCATGCACAGTGCTGGTATACATGTGTGGGATGATGGAGGAGAGACGGTTGGTTGTCTCGAGCCCTTTTAAATTAGGTCTCCTTTCTCTTTCTGTCTCACAGATCGACCGGTAGCCATTGTGTCTGGCTGCTTTCCATATGTCTGTTCATAACCACTCCCTAGTATATTTTTTCCCATTGGATTAAGTGCTAGAATGTCTAATGATCAATCTAGTCAATATGTGTTTTCGGGATAAGAGTGAGCAGACTCTGAGGGAGGATAAAGGGGCTGAATTAGAGTGTGAACTGCAACTGTCTTCACTGCCAGGAAAGTATTACTTATCCGCATGGAGATAATTGAATTTTGCTTTATTGCTGATATCTAGCTAAGTGGCATTACTATTAGGGACACTTTGGCAAGAAGGAGACGTTTTTTACAAAAGGAAGGAGAGGAAAGGAGGGAGAAGGTGGAAGGCAGGGGAAGGGAAGGGAACGCCAGAGCAGTGTTGTGAGGGGATCTCATTTTGAATCTTTCTTTATGCTTGCTCTCCACAGTGGCTTGAACTTCCTCGACCTGATGGTGCGACAAGGAAATATTGACAACCCTCCTAAGACACCCTTGGTGCCAGGATTTGAGTGTTCCGGGATTGTTGAAGCTCTAGGGGACAGCGTGAAGGGATACGAGGTAAAGCTTGAAGTCTACCTTAGACAGCAGGGATCATCTAGAATATGGGAGGCACTAAGACGATGGGAAAATATATTTGAAATAATAGCAGCCATGTTTTATTTTGTCATTTTGAGTTTGATAACATTAACCATGTTTGTAATGATAGGACTTTCCAAAAATCTCATGACTGTTTGCTTATTTTTTAGGATTTTTTTTCATATACTATCTTTGTTGCTCCTGGCAACAGTTTGGGGAAGTGGGCTGGACAAGTCTTGTTAAATTCCTTTTTCATACTTACTTAAAATAGCTATTAAGACTATTTGATTTTGTGGTAACTAAGTGTATAGTCCCTTGTTCATCTACAGCTACCATTTTCCACCATCTCAGGCTTGGTAATCAACTACAAAATGCAAAAGTAAGGGGAGTTAATTATTTTATAATAAGATTCTTTAAAGTATTTACCTAGTGGGTGCCTTTTAAGTTATCATTTATAAATGCTGAAATATTTTAGAAATGGATGAAGCAGGATTTCAAATTTAAAAAAGTGCTTTAATTCAAGGAACCTCTCCCTGACAATAAGATATAATTGGTGAGGGATTAATTAATGGCTTTGGGAAGAAGGCAACATGTAAGTGGTTTATTTCATTATTCTGCTTTCATATACATGTGAAATTCTCCATAATAAAACATTTTATTTTGAAAAAAATGCATGCATGAGTCTTCCTGCTGTTCTAATACAAACTAAACACAATTTAGTCTATAAAGCCTGAAGCACCATGGCTGGCAAGATGGCAGTGGATAAAGGTGCTTGCCACCAAGCCTGGTGATTTTAGTTCAATCCCTACATCACACAAGATTGAAGGAGAGAACTACAAGTTGTCCCCTGACTTCCATATGAGTGCTGTGGTACACACACACACACACACACACACACACAATCTAATGAAACACTGCAGCAATATCAGCTGTATAAAATTAGGAGTTTGGTATCTTAAAAACTCACTACAAATTGAATTCAAGGGTTCTCACTCATAACTGGGATCTCAGCAGAAAGGCAAGGAGACTGACAATTGACACCATAACCAGCTTTGCAGAGCAGTCATCTTTTCTCTAACCACAATGGACACACACAGGGGGAGGGGGCGGAGAGGAGAGAGGAGAGAGGAAAGAGAGAAGAGAGAATTCTCTGTAGTCTAGAAGGTAGGAAGTAGAAGCAGATCCCAGACTTAAGTAACCAAAGCCATTTACAGTTCCTCAAATCTCATAGCCTTTACCCATATTCCCACCCTCACCCCCAAAGCTACCAAAATACATGCAAGGAATGAGGAGTGAAGATGAGTCCTGTAAAATCAGCACCAGCGTTCTCTCCAACTTGACCTTCAGCCTGCAGCTCGTCCTCATGCCAGGTGGAGTTACTCTACCTGAAAATACGGAATGTTCTAAATTCACGTTGATGAATGCCTGGAAACCTCATCCCATTTAACGATGCTTCTGTCAAAGATTTCCAAATAACATAGGAGAAGAAAAACACAGAAAAGAAGAGAAGATGAGCTTTGGACCTTTAAATACAACTTCACATTCTCTGACCCTAGTAGACATTGTCACCAAGGCACACATCTCTCTTTCTGGATGTGCAGCATATATATGGATCTGTTTGTTCTTCACACCTCCACATGGCCCCCAAGATAAATCTCACTCTGCTCATTCTGCTAACCCTGTGCATTGACTAGATATCAGTCAACAGAAATGTCATTGGACTTGGTTTAGAGGGATAACTTACCATACTCAATTAAATGCATTTGTCCTCTAAATATGACTCACCTTCTTTCTTTTAGATAGCCATGACTTGACAGTAACATCAAGCCTTCATGGCAACCCCTCTCTTCTGCCAGTGATTTTCAGGTGCACATATTTTTTAAAAAGTCCTCTATATGTTTGTGTACAGGGTGTTGTATGAGAGAAAGCCAACACGAATATCCTCTGTATAGTTTTGACTTAAGATTCTTAATCTTAGTCATGCTGGAGATGGAATTCTGTGCAGCAACATGCTCCATGGCACTCTTGGTTTTTATCAATAGCAAGAGATTGGAAAGTTGTGTCCAGAGGCCACCAGTTAAAAAAAATGATTTGGGTTCATGACCACGGAGCTGATTTATTTTTCTTACTAGAATCAATTAATTGGATAAATATAGATACATATTTCACATGTATCCAAATATACATGTGTGTGCTGATCCCATCGCCTGGTCACATTTGCTATTTTGAGAAGGAAATAAAAGAATAATGATAGACTGAAGTTTAGTGAGAGACCCGAGAGTGGTCATACACTTCCAACTGTGAAGCACATTGAAACAATTCATTTCACTCCCTGTGGATACTAGAGGCCATCAGCTACTCTGGGATACTGATTTTGTGTCTCAGTTTTCACAATTCCGTGAGGAAGAAGCCAGTGCTGGGCTCTCTTCATGATCTGGTCCAAATGCTAGTCCAAATGCTTGCCTTGATGACAACACCTAGCAGAGTCACTGCCAGTGGGACAGCCTTTTTTTCTCTCTCAGATCTTCACTGGGCAGCCATTCCTTGTGCTTCATGCAGTGGAGCAGGTCTGTACTTCAGTGGATCATTGATCTGTGAATCCCCGAGTTTCGGAACCAGTTTATTCTTTGTAAAAACAGGTGCATGTGTTGCTCTTTCCTTGGTTTCCATGCACTGTGCTAAGTGCACTGGATCCACATTGCATCATAAACATGGTATCCATTTCAGAGAGGAGGAAAGTGACTTAAAGAGTTCAGTATGCCATCATAGAGTCCCCTTTTGTGCACTTCCATGTGGTATGTTTTCTTCATAACACTTACCTCAAGTACAGTGGGTTACTTATTTGTATCTGGAGTTGAAGTATCTGGACGCCAACCATGACGCTGCCACTCTCCAACTGCATGACCTTTGACAGTGATTCCATGTTTCTTTGGGTTCCTTTAAATGAAGATAAATATTTATGGTCATTCATCTGTACACAAGGGCTATGACAGAACCCATCTTAAAGGAGGTTGTTGCTGTTGTTGGGTAAGGATAGGAAGCAAACACTAAGCCACAAGGAAAATACAATGTAAGAATTAATTATAATAAAAATACATAAAAATTGAACCGTTTCTCTAGGAAAGCCATTAGTTCTTGGGAATTGGCATTGACCATAGCAAATTTGTTATTACATTTTAAGACTGTAATATAAGGAACTAATATTTCAAATTCCCAAATGTTTTAATTTACCTAGCACTTGGTGACTCATACTAACATTAGTGCTTCTTCTGATATTTCCTAATAATGATATGCTATTTAAAAAAAACAAACAAACTTGTCATTTCAAAAAGATGGCTCTTTTTTCCTCATTTTTCATAGTGTTTGGCCAGATCAACTATTGATAAGAATGCAGTGTCTAGCTGTGCCTTCTCAGGGTTTGCCAAAGCTTACATGAGTCAAACTATGTGGGTCTTTAGAGAAATGCCTCCATGTGCTACCCATCCAGTAAACATTGTATAGCATTCATCCCATCCAGTGCCACTCTCCTGTTTCACTCAAAGCCACATTGCTCTTGTTCAGTTCATGCCTGTGTGTTTTCATGGATCTCTCATCTACCAAGTTTCACGTCCACGAGGATCAATAATCCTGGGATCTGGTTAGACATAGATACAATGAACTAGACTGGCAGGGAGTCTATCTAGGCATGAGAAAAAAAATAAATGAGAGTGAGCTGGACTCCTAGTCCTGTCCTCAGTGCCCAGGGATGTTTTAGCAGAATTTCAAGTACCCTGTCTTATCTGATTTCCTCATCACTAAAATAGAGTAGTTAAATAGCAACTGAGTCAGAAGATAGCTTGGACAGTCCATGGTGTGTCACTCAAAGAGGGGGCTAATAGAACATGGACTCCATGGCCCCTGGAAGAGTTTAATATATTGGTTGTGAAGGATCAAAAATGTCTTGAAATAGGGAGGTAGACATGAATATGCATCTTTGGCGATGCTAGGTTTTGTTTCATGGGTAGGAAACTATAATTTCCATCAGATTCTAATTTCAGAAATCTCTCCAAAAATTATAAAATACAAATTTTTAAACTTGAAATCTGAAATATGTTCATAAAGTGGAGGATGACTTCTAATCAGTATTCAGTGAGTCCGGGATTACTTACAGACTTGACAGAGGAGAAAAAAGAAGGCAAGTTTAAACCAGAGCCACAGGTAAGTCTGAGCAAGAACTGCTCACTGTCTAGACCAGAGAGGACTCAGGCACAGGAGAACCTTGTCTAAGCCATTTAAATCTCCAGCAAAAAGGAAAGATTAAGTAGCAGATACTCCTCTGTGCCCAGCCACTAGATCATCATGGTGATTAATTGCTCTCTCAGACCAAGCAGACCAGGTTTTTCATTGTTCCTATCGCTGGCAAGGCATACCAGGGTTCTGTGACTCAGATATCTCTCCTGAATTGAGCTCTTTCAGCTCCATCATGGATGTCCTGACACCGGGACAGAGATGTGCAGATTCTCTTAGAACACAAAATATGTGGTCCTCACCTGTGTTATCTAATTGAGCTCCTCTTAACCCAGATCTGATAGGTTCCAGGATAGACAGGAAAGTTTTTATAGATGCTGTGACATGCACACACTGAGGTTGTAACAACCTTATCCCCAAATACATGGAACTGTCTGGTCCCAGGAAACAGACTACTGTGGGATCTCTTGGACCATATCAACCCTTCCACACATGAAAAACATAATCTTCACTCTTTTGGACCAGTGTCTGAAACATCACCATGTTCATGCCATTAGCTTAAGAGTTTATTTTCTACTAAAATATTTCCTCCAGGTGGAGTTGCCTCCTAAGCCCTGTCACTCAAAGTATTTGCCACCTGCAGTTTTTCAGAGTATATGAACAATTTAAGAGTGTGAAGTGTAACTCATTTACCGTTATATCACCTGTGCTTGGAATTCAAGACTGAGAAGGGGCTTACATAAACCATCATCACAGGAGAGCATTGTAATATTCTGAAAAGATATATGGAAACAGACAGCTCTTTGCCTGTGTGACCTCAGGTCAGAGACATAATGCACCTTCAGTTTCAACATGAGCATAGTGGAGCTACTACCCCAGAAAGCTGCCATAGAGACTAAATAACTGATGTAATATGTAGGTTAGAGTTCAGTATATAATTGTTTTTGTCCAGTAAATTAGTTTTTCTGTAATAATCAAATGTGCAAATACAACAACCTCTTATGAAGAGAAATCCATTCCCAGCCAAACTGTAAGTCCAAGGATGCTTGGCTATGAGGGCTAAAAGAAGCTTTAAAGGAAGGCCATGAGGTTCAGGTGAATGGCAGTTTGGGAAGGAGAGAGGAAGTATGTGCCTCATCCTAACCTTATCGGGTGTACTGATACTGTTCAAGCCTCTGCTACCACCTAAACAGTCTTCAGAATTCTAGTGACAGAAAACAAGGATGTAGCTCAATTAGTAGAATGCTTATCTAGCATGCTCGAGGTCCTGGGTTCAAGTCCTCAGCACTGTATAAAACCAGACATGCTGGTGCATACCTAAAACCCCAGGTCTCAGAAGGTGGAAGCAGGAGGATCAGAAGTTCAAGGTCATCTTCAGCTACATAATAAGTGTTAGGCCATCCAAGAAAACATGAGACTTTTTAAGAAGGAGGAGGAAGAGAAATAAGGGAGGAGGTGGAGGAGGAGGAATAGGAGAATTATTCTAGGGACAGAATGAGTTTCCCCAAAGTCATGGCTGAGGAGAGGAGACAATAAATAGTAGGGAAGATGGGTAGTTAGGAAATCCAAAGCTCTCAATGGCTCATTAAATAATCATATGATTTAGAGCAATTTACTTGAGATTTTACTGCAAATACATAGAAATGTGTTTGCTTCATCAAAGAAGAAATCTGAAAAGCGGAAGGATTTTTATGGAGGTCACAGTATATGAATTAGGAGAAACAGCCCATGTCTGTTATGTAATAGAAACACTGTGCATGTTATGTAC
>CABHPP010148735.1:7246-22059 GCA_902168425.1 Peromyscus attwateri
TGTGTGTGTGTGTGTGTGTGTGTGTGTGTGTGTGTGTGTGTGTGTGTTTATAGAAAGCTATACATGTACCTGTAGAGGCTAGAGGTCAACCTTGGGTTCTCTCAGTTGCTTTCTACTTTGTTTTATGAGACAGTGTCTCGTCACTGAGCCTGGAGCTAGCTGTTCATTTAGGTTGAGGGCCAGTGAGAGCTCCAGGATCTGCCTGCCATGACTGACATTTCAGCTTATAGCCATGCCTGGCAAGCATTTTACTCACTGAGCTATTCCATAGCCACTCAGAAATCAATTCTAAAACCATTTTTATTAAACCAGTTCATTTGTCTCTGTTTATTACTTTATTTGTAGTAGAAGATAATTATAAATATTGAAAACAAGATGATGTAAGTGTAGAATTAATATTAGCTAATACTGATACTTTCTTCAATTTTTGTCTTTATTTTTAGGACCATAGCCATACTCCATGGATTGTGATCATAGCTAAATATTTAACACAGTGGTATAGCGAAGTACGTCCTTTTTTAAAAATTAAATTATATGTGACTGTATTTTCAAGCTTTTTTGAGGGTTGTGGGAGGTTAACGTTTTCCTGTGTGAAGGTGTATTGCAAGTGGGAGCTTTTAAGGTTAATCTAACTACCACTCTTTCAATACTGATCTTTAATTAACAAATTGGAATTTCAGTAAATTTCATCCTGAAACTACTGTGAGGAATGAATGGAAAGAAATGGCCTACAGTTACTCTTTCCAAATTAGGAGAGCCTCTGATGTCACTGAAATATATTTTTTTTATAAAATCTTATTGTGGAGAATGAGGAAAACTTTAGACACTCAATTTTCATATTTTGAGTTTCGATAACTAGATCTTTAAAATTTTTAATCAATTTAGACAAATGGACGAATTCCTAAAAGCTATAAAGAAAAAGAGGACTTCAGAGATTTGATTAGACAAGGTAATTTTCTGCATTATAACTAAGTATTATATAAAATTTGAAAAAAGAATTACTTGAAGCCAATATTTATTGGATTTCTCTTGTCAGATGATGTCATCATGAGTTTTTAAATTTACTCTTCCCTTGAAAATAAAGGAGCTATTTTCTAAATAGTTTAAGAAGAACAAATCATAGCTGTATTTCCTGTTGAGGCTCAGCATTCTGATCCTCTGTTCCGAGCCTCACAGGGTTTTTCTATGTTGGGAAGACAAAGTGGGAAGAGCCATGTTTGTTTACTATTTCTTACTTTAATAGGGATTTTAAGGAATGAGAATGGAGCTCCAGAAGATGAAGAAAATTTTGAAGAAGCTATTAAAAATGTGAACACAGCACTAAATATAACACAGGTATTAAAGGAATTGCTGAAGCCATAACCAATATGTTTTCTGATATGAAAGTTAATGTAATAATTTATCCTAATATTGCCTAAATGTATAGTAAGTTAAAAATAAGTACCTATAACTAAGCTTGATTTTTTTTTAATTCTTTTTTTTTTTTTTTTTTTTTTTTTTTTTTAAAGACAGTCTTTCTATGTAGCCTAGGCTACATTCTGATTTGTTGTATAGACCAGGCTAGTCTTGACCTTGTTGTGATACTTCTCCTGCCTCTCTGCCTCTCAAGTGTTGAGATTATAGGTGTGTGCCATGCCTAGCCTAAAACTTGAGTTTTCTTTTAGTATGGTCTTGAGCCGTGCATGGTGGTGAATGCCTATAACTCCATTTGGGTAGTGGGGCAAGGAGATCAGTAGTCATCCTTGGCCACATAGCAAGTTCAAAACCAGCTGGGTTTCTCAAAAAAAGTTTTCTATTATTCTCATTAAAATGATGTTAGTGCTTCAGCATATAATAGCAATAAAGTAAATTATTTTTGTTCTTTTTCATTTAGAGAAATATTATAAATTATTTTAAGTATGTGGTTTATGAATAGTTGAGAATTTGGAGATAAGAATTATAAATAATATTTTGCTAGTTAAAAGAAGTGTTACTCAGCCAGGCAGTAGTGACTCAGGCTTTTAATCCCAGCACTTGGGAGGCAGAGGCAGGCAGGTCTCTGTGAGTTCGAGACCTGCTTGGTTTAAAGAGTGAGTTCCAGGACAGCTGGGTCTTCACAGAGAAATCCTGTCTCGAAAAAGCAAAAAAAAGCGTTACTCAGAAACTTGAGTTTTGTTAGCCTGCATTTTCGTCTGACAGCTGTTATTTAGATTGAGATGTTCTGCATGACCTGTAACTTCAGAAGTTACAGGCTGGGTATGGTGGCTTATCCCTATATGTAATCTTGGCACTTTGGAGGTTGAGGCAGGTGAATTATGAATCTGAGGCCGGATGCCAGCTTGGGCTACATAGTAAAAAAACAACTTACTATCATTATTACTATTTTGCTGCTTGGTCAGTTTTGTTTTTAATTCGGGGAGCTATGGAATAATTCTGGAAGATTTTCAGAATTTTTTTTTGTTTGTTTGTTTGTTTTTTCGAGACAGGGTTTCTCTGTGTAGCTTTGCGCCTTTCCTGGAACTCGCTTGGGAGACCAGGCTGGCCTTGAACTCACAGAGATCCGCCTGGCTCTGCCTCCCGAGTGCTGGGATTAAAGGCGTGCGCCACCACCGCCCGGCCCTTTTTTTTTTTACAATTTATAGCCAGAGTACTGCCTTTCACATTAGGAAAGCACTTAAGTCACTGTAGACATTTTGAAGACAGTGAAACAGTATTGCTGAGTGTATGCCTTGTAAGTCAGTCTAGCTGAGGAACACCTTTTATCTTAATTGGAGAGAATGTTGAAAATGTATATGTATAACATCAGATTGTACATGTTAGATCGGTGCATTTTTGCTAAAAAAAAAAAAATCAGTTTTAAAAACTGACAAACTAATTATTCTAAAGCTAGGCATGGTAGCAAATGCCTGTAATCCCAGCACTGGGGAGGTGGAGGAAGCAGGTGAAGACCACATTGGCTGCATAGTGAGTTCAATTCTAGCCTGGGCCACAAGAGACCTTGTCTCAAAAATAAAACATAAAAATGGTTCTAGGAGTTGAGGAACAGTAAACCAGATATTAATGTATAAACAAAATTAGAATATGAGAAGACAGAAGGAGGTCTGGGTTTGGGAGGCAGTACTATAGAGGGCCAGGAAAAGGCCTCGTGAAGTGACATCCAGAGGTCTGGTGGGAGAGCTTTTCAAGCAGAGGACACATACAAAGGTCATGAAATGAGATGAAGTTTCACATTTGTTAAAGGATCAGTAGGAAAGTAAGTGTGATTGAAGAAGGAAGAAAGTGGTTGGAAGGATTTGAGTTTGGAGAGGTAGGAAGGGCCATATCCTAACAGAATCTTGCAGACCATTGAAGCGTTTTGAGTAGGGAAGTAGAAAGATCTGCTTGCTGTTGAGACAGGATGTAGCCCTGACTGACTGGAACTCTGTAGACCAGGTTGGCCCTGAGCTCACAGAGATTGACCTACTTCTGCCTGCTTGTGCAGGGATTAAAGGTGTGTGCCACTACACTGGGCCATCCAAAAGACTATTTGGACTCTTGTGAGTAGAATAGAGGGTGTGGGGTTGGAAGCCGAGAGACCAGTCAAGAACTGGAACCACTAAGAACTCTCTTTTATCTCCACAATAGTAGAATCAAAGCCTACAGTTTGTAAAATTTTTGTTAGTATGGTGATCTTGCTAGCAATAAAATTGCATAATTACTTGTTTTTGTCAAAGTGGTTGTCTCTTTCAACAGCCTTGAATTAGGGTGCATGGGTTTCAGGATTTTCATAAGCTAAATTTTCATGAAAAACTTTAAATCTAACTTTGTAGTAATATCCAAATCTTTGTTGTCTTGAGATATAACTATATAAATGACTTATTTGGACTGTTCTTTCCTCCATGTGATGGAGGAGAATAGGCTTGTCTGGAATGCTATTTTGGGCAGGAGAGGCTGTTCTTCCATTCTCTTTCCCCATCAGATCTCCATCAGATTCTGATTCTAAATAAAACTAAATACATCAGAAGTTAATATTTTACTGCACTTTGAAAATACAAAGAGCTTATTTGAAGAAATAACATTGAAAGTAAAGGTGGACAGAATTCATAATGTAAGAAATGTTTCATGTTCCTTTGTTAGGTCCCAAGCAATATTGAAGATATATTTAATGATGATCGCTGCATAAATATCACCAAACAGGTAACAACAAGAAGTAACGATGCTGCTGCCTTACACCAGCTCAAAATAAACACCTTTCACTTGTATTTTTTCTTGTTCTTTTAGACCCCACCTTTTTGGATACTAGCCCGTGCCTTAAAGGAATTTGTAGCCAAAGAGGGCCAAGGAAATTTACCTGTTCGAGGCACAATTCCTGATATGATTGCAGATTCAAGCAAGTACATAAAACTGCAGAATGTGTAAGTGACTGTTTTTGTTGTTGTTTGGTTTATTTTTCAAGACAGGGTTTCTCTGTAGCTCTGAATGTCCTGGAATTATTTGTAGACCAGGCTGGCCTTGAACTCACAGAGATCCACTTGCCTCTGCCTCCTGAGTAAGGGGGTGTGCCACCATACTCTGCTGATTGTTTTTAAACTATATAACAGACTACTTAAATCTGCCCTGCTAGAGGGACTCAGGACCCTGGTTTCTGACAGAGGACCCAAGAGAATACTTTACTAACAACTTATCTCCTGGAAGTCAAGTCCAAGGAAAATCACATACTTCAAACCTGCCCAATAATATAAGTCATGTAAAACTTTTTAAAGTGATATTTTTAAAACTACACACACACACACACACACACACACACACACACACACACACACACACATTTTAAATGTTATATTTTACTCTGTAAAAATAATCATTATTAAAACTGGGTCTCTCCCAGGTAAGGTCATACTTCTTTTTCGGGTGAACCTAGGTCCTCATATATATGCTAAGCAAGAATTCTACTACTGAGCAATGTCCCTAAAGTCATACTAGTTTCTATCTTCAATTGTCCTTTCCCAAATTTTCATTATTTCAACTCTTAGACTAGGACAACAAACTAAGATTTGCTAGACACTGACTAAGATATTGTCTGTATGGTAATATTTGTCCCTGGAGGAAGCCAAGTCAGTACCCTTGGATTTGTCAGAACCATACCCCAGTTAGAAAAAGGTAACATCCATGGAGACCCAACTTTACAAGTCTGTGTGTGTCAGGGTAGGGGTATCAGGATAATAGGTATTTATTTACAGTCATTGACTCCTTAAATTATGAAAGATTAATGACTAAAAGAAAATGATTAAAAATAAAGACTCAGGGCTGGAGAGAAGGCTTAGCAGTTAAGAGCAGTGGCAGCTCTTCCTTAGGTCCTGAGTTCAATTCCCAGCAACCACATGGTGGCTCACAATCATCTCTAGTGGGATCTGATCCTCTCTTCTGGCATAAAGTTGTACATGCAGATAGAGCACTCATATGTATAGAGCACTCATACATTAAATAAATAAATAAAAAATAAATACTCCATGGATGTTGCCTGCGTGGATTTAGATTGGATGCTGTAGAATATAATGGGAGCCTTGGTTTTAGAGGACTCCAAAAGTCTTACTGGAGCTCTTAAAAGACCCCTAACTAGTAAGGGGTGCTGCTGGTGGCATTTCTGTAGCATCTTTCACATTTCATATGTTCCTAAATCAGTATTTTGTTATTAAAAATAAATTTCTGTTCACTTAAAGATGATTTAAGTATTGCTAATTTTAGACGCTGTTAATTGTGGGGTTTTGTTGTTGCTCTTTTTTAGTTACCGTGAGAAAGCAAAGAAAGATGCTGCTGCTGTGGGTAATCATGTTGCCAAATTGCTTCAGTCTGTTGGTCAGGTAAGTTGCTGGGCACATTGCACCATGACAGTAAGTACTTCTCCCCACGGAGAAGTGTGGAACTCAGCCAGGGAGGGGCTAGAGACCCTGGCTTCTTGTTTTGTTAGCAGCAGGGCCTACTTGCCTATCTAATGAGAACCCCTGTTGCAAGAAAACAGATGTGTGTGAAATGTTCTCCCAGCTCTTGGAGAGAGCTTCTCATTGCACAGCCATTGGCTTTGTGCTGTGCCCACTGTTGTGTGTGTGTGTGTGTGTGTGTGCTGGAGAAAAATCTGTATTTATTTCTTTATAGGCACCAGAGTCCATTTCGGAGAAAGAATTAAAATTGCTTTGTAAGTCCTTTTAATTTCCTTATTTTGCTTGATAAAAATATGCTACAGAGAATGTTCTTGGGAATTTTAAATGGTCAAAATTCTCTAAGTGAGGTGTGTGTGTGTCCTTAGGTAAATTTTATTTTATTAACTTGTAATAAAAAGGAAATTGTAAGACCGGGCCATAGGTACTCATTTTATCTGTGTTAAATTACTGTAATGGAATTAAGAATTTGCCACATAGTTCATAACTGGGCTTCTGGAGTTTTCTCCTAACCCCTCAGTGGATGAAGGCGTTTTCTTGGAGTCAGTTGTAGGTTGGGGAGATAGCCCAGTAGGTAAGTGCTGGCCATGCACACAGGAGGAACTGAGCTCACTTTATCTGAAATGGTGAGTTCTGCATTTGTACAAGACCCTGTCTCAAAAAATAGTTGGAAAACAAAAAGAAAAAATGATAGGGTGGAGATTGATAGAAGATACTCAGAATTGGGCTGGAGAGATGGCTCAGTAGTTAAAGAGCACTGGCTGTTCTTCCAGAGGTCCTGGGTTCAATTCCCAGCAAGCACATGGTGTCTCACAACCATCTGTAATGAGATCTGGCACCCTCTTCTGTCCTGCAGGCATGCATGCAGACAGAATACTGTATACTTAAGAAATAAATATATCTTTAAAAAAAATTCCCCTTTAAAAAAAAAAAGATACTCCGAATCAGTCTCTATCTACCACATGTACACATGTGGGTAACCACATCCATGTATATAACACATACACAAGTAAAAGCTTCAAAAAGTTAGTTGTAGGGCTAGAAAGATGACTTATCAATTAAACAAAGGAAGCCCCATACACATACACAGGGACACGTACAGTTATGTTTTAAGCCTTTCTTACACACAAAACTGAGAATATAACCAAGTTAGGAACTAGTTCATACCATTGAAATTCAATATTTAACATAATCTGCTGTACTGTGGCCATGTAATAAAATTTTTAATGAATATTTAAATTTTTATTATTTTTAAATCATGTGTATGTCTGTATATGGATATGTGCACCTGCAAAGGTCAGAGGTGTCAAATCCCCTTGGCGCTGGAGTTACAGGTAGTCATGAGGTACCTGATATGGATGCTGGGAACTGACTCAGTTCCTCTCCATCAACAGCAAGCACTCTTAACTGCTGAGCTATCCTGTAGCCCCAATTTCTTGTTCTTAGAGTGACCCATAATTCAATGTATTCACCTGTCATAACCATCCTGAAGTCTTTACTGTTTGCAGGCAGCAATTCTGCATTCCTTCGAGTGGTGAGATGTCGCTCTTTAGCTGAAGAGTATGGTTTGGATACAGTCAACAAAGATGAGATTAGTGAGTATAACAACTAGATGCTACGTTAAAAGTTATTAATAAAATGTGTATAATAGTGTTGAATAAATGGTGTTATAAAGTATATATTTTATATTCTATTTTATAGATTTACCTGAATGATTTTAATTTACATATGCTATACAAAAATAAATACATAGCACTATATTTAGACTACTGAGTACATTGTGTGCTATATATAAGAACTAACACCATCATGTTTCTACTTTTTTTGGTGTTTTGTTTTTGTTTTTGTTTTTTTGTTTTGTTTTTTCCAGATAGGGTTCTCTGAGTAGCAGTACTGATTGTCTTGGAACTCCCTTTGTAGACCAGGTTGGCCTCAAACTCAACAGAAATTCGCCTGCCTCTGCCTCCTGAGTACTGGGATTAAAGGCATGCACCACTACTGCTTGGCTGTGTTTCTACTTTCATAGAGACTCTAGCTAGTAGACCATAAGACCCCTGGGTTACATCTTAAATGTATTTCTTCTTATTTATAATTTTATACTTTTATTTTCATAAAATATTTAAACTTTTTGGTAATATTGTCTCGTATCCTGAAACTTAAGTATGAATTCAGCCTTTTGTTGTTTGTATGCTGTAAGTTGCCCAGTTCTACTGATTTTTTTCTTTTTTTCTTTCAGTTTCTAGCATGGACAATCCAGATAATGAGATAGTCCTGTACCTAATGTTGCGAGCTGTTGATCGATTTCATAAACAGCATGGCAGATACCCAGGTAAGAACAGCAGTTGACTTATCAGATACAAAGAAAATAGCCGGGTGTTGTTTGTTTTTTGCTTCTTTTTCGGGGGTCTGCCACCCAGCTCCAAAATAAATCATACACACACACACACACACACACACACACACACACACACACACACACACACACAAACACACACACGGAGGCTTATTCTTACTTATGAATGCTTGGCCTTAGCTTGGCTAGTTGCTTGCCAGCTTTTCTTAACTTAAATTATCCCAGCTACCTTTTGCCTCTGGGCTTTTCCTGTTCTCTTACTTCTGTAAATCTTACTCTTACTCCATGGCTTGCTGTGTAGCTGGGTGGCTGGCCCCTGGAGTCCTCTTCCTTCTCTGGCTAGTTCTTCCATCTCTCCTGCCAGATTTCTCTCTCTATATTCTCTCTGCCTGCCAGCCCTGCCCATCCCTTCTCCTGCCTTGCTATTGGCCATTCAGTTCTTTACTAGACCATCAGGTGTGTTACACAGGCACAGTAACACAGCTTCACATAGTTAAACAAATGCAACATAAGCAAAAGTAACACACCTTAAAATAATATTCCCCAACAGGTGTTAGTGGCATACATCTTTAATCCCAGCACTTGGGAGGCAGAAACAGGTAGATCTCTTGAATTTGAGGCCAGCCTGGTCTACAGAGCAAGTTCCAGTACAACCTGGGCTACACAGAGAAACCCTGTCTCAAGAAAAAAAGAAAGAAAGAAAGGAAAATCTTTTGGCTTTTTGTTGTTGTTTTGTTTTTTTTTGTTTGGGTTTTTTTTGTTGTTGTTTGTTGTTTTGAGACAGGATCTTACTTAGCTCAGGCGGGTCTTGAACTTGTGATATTCCTTTATCAGACTCTTAAGTACTGGATTTATAGGCATGAACCATCATAGCTGGCTCAATAAAATCTTGAATAAATACTTGACCTGATGTCAGGTATGGTGCCCTCACCTTTAATTCCAGCACATGGGAGGGAGTCAGAGGCAGGTGGATCTTGTGTGTTTGAGGCCAGCCTGGTCTACATATGAGTTTCAGGATTGCCAGGGTCATGTAGAGAGAACCTGTCTTAAAACAAAACAAAACAAAAACAAAAACAAAAAACAAATTGGTGATGGTGGCACTCACCTTTAATTCCAGCACTTGGGAGGCTGAGGCTGAAGGATCTCTTAAGTTCGAGGCCAGCCTGCTGTATAGAGTAAGTTCCAGCACAGCCAGGACTATACAGAGAAACCCTGTCTCAAAACAAAACAAAACAAAACAACTCACACTTGACCTGAATTTTAGTATTCTGTGGGTATTTAGAGGAACTACTGTTTGATTTTTAAGGCCATGACTCAAAACTATTAGAGGAATATTGGTTGAATGCGTATAGAAGGAAAATTTTTTTCTGCTAGTTGTCATAGTTGGCTTCTGTTTTCTGTAATAGTCTTTTAAGTCACTAAAATGTCTCCTGTGTCTGTCTGTCTGTCTCTCTGTCTCTCCCCCCTTTTTTTTTTTTTTTTTTTTTTTTTGGTCTTTTTAAAGTGTGTGTGTTTGAGAAGGGTTTCATTCTAAGGTTGCCCTTGAACTTATGGTATAACCTACACTAGCTTCAGTCTTGTAGCAGTCTTCCTACCTCCATCTCCAAGTGCTAGGATTACACACATGAGAAATCACAATCAGCTCCATTAGTTATTAAATCTTTTAGTTTTTAAAGCCTGGCCTGGAAGGTGCTGTATATCACAGGCTAGCCTTGAACTCTTGATCTTGCTTTATCCTTCAGAGGACTATATATAAACGTGTACCACCATTCCCAGCTCACAGTTTACTCCTGTAACTCACACTGAGTTTGACCTGAAGGAATAGGAAACCCGCAAGCAGTGTATCAGTGACTTCTGAACTTTGAACTCTGTAAAGATACAAGGATTTCCTTGGTCAGTATTTTCTGTTGTTGCCTTGAAAGGCAGTAATTGGAAAACTTAAAGATCCACAGTGCTCACTGAAAAAGCACATGCCTGTTATCCCTCCCACCCAGGAGCTAGAGGCAGAAGAATCAGAAGTTCAGAGTCACCCCTGGCTACATAGCAAGTTTAAGATCAGCAGGGATACATAAGACTCTTTGTTTCCAAAAAGAAAGAAAATAAAAATTTTAATTGAAGGATCTAAGTTAGGTATTTTCTCTTTAGTTCTTTGATCAAATAATTATTGAGTATTATGTGTTACTCTGATAGTACAAAATTAACAAATAATTATAGAACAATAATTAACAAAGACTTAAAAACAAAAACCACACCGGAACACTGTGTCATCATGCCTGGTTTAGGTGGTGTCGGGATCAAACCCAAAGCTTTGTGTGTGCTGAGTCCACACTTTACCAACTAAGCCGTACCCCGGGACCTGACAAAGACTAACTGAGCTTCAATTTGTGATGGATTTACCTATATATTTCTGATATTTTCAAATGTTGGTTTCATATTCTATTACTTTGTTCTTTAGTTTCATACCTTACTGTTTTTGTTAGACCACCTGGAATTGGATTAAGTAAGGGAGATAGCCGTTAATTTGAATCACTTTTTTTTTTTCCTGAGACAGGGTTTCTATGCAGCCTTGGCTTTCCTGTCACTCACTATGTAAACCAGGGCATTCACAAACTCAGAGCTCTCTCTGCCTCTGCCTCTCCTCCCGAGTGCTGGGATTAAAGGCGTGTGCTATTATACCCAGTCCACATATTTATTTTAATGAACATGTATATATAATATATGTAATTTTTTAGGAGTATCTAACTATCAAGTTGAAGAAGATATAGGGAAGTTGAAGTCCTGTCTTACTGGCTTTCTTCAGGAATATGGGTTATCTGTTATGGTGAAAGATGATTACGTCCACGAGTTGTGAGTATTCTTTAGATCATATAGGAATAATACTCTCCCTGTTTGTGGTTAGACTATTAAAAATTCATACCTACCTCTTTTCCTGTAGTTGCCGATATGGAGCTGCTGAGCCACACACCATTGCTGCATTCCTGGGAGGTGAGTTTTAGAGATGAAATGACTTATTTGTTGTTATAGAATACAGTTACTATTTGTATTAGTTTTCTTAGCTTTTTTAATTAGGGAGGTCAGTGAAGCAGGTTGTTAAATTTAGGTTAATCATTAGCTCTCCACACTGTTCTTACTCTCGGCTTTCCCATGGCCATCCATATTAAACTCCTGAAGAGTCTAACGGAAGGATGCTTTTGATCATGAACCTCACTTAACCTTCTGAGCACAAGTACACACACAGACCTTCCTTCCTCTTCTCCCTGTCTTGTCTTCCTGCCCCAACAGTTCTCAGAAACAAAGACTAACTTCCCTGAGATGTGCCCCAGATCTTTGTACCTAAGGGCCCAGTTCAAAACTGCCATTTCTGTCATAAAAGCCAGCCTGATCTATATAGTGAGTTCTAGGACTGTCAGAGCTATATAGAGAGACCCTGTCTCAAAAAAACAAACAAAAATAATTATAGTCATTTATTTTGTTATGACTCAGTAAGCTATGTTTGTTTTGGATTACTTTTAAACAGCTTTGCTTTCTTTATGGACTTGGTTTTGTTTTTTCTCTTTTGTACTCTGCTGCATCTGTGGTGTATTCTGTATACCATAGGTCTCATGTACCCCAGGCTGACTTTGAGCTCGTTGTGTAACTGAAACTAGCCATGAACTCATGATCATACTGCCTCTACTTCCCAAGTGCGATGAATATAGTCATGCACTACCACACCCTGTTCTTTTGTTTGTTTTCTTGAGACAGGGTCTCACTGTATAGCCTTGGCTGGCTTAGAACACATTATATTTAGCAGGCTGGCTTTGAACTCAGAGATCCACCTGTCTCTGCTTCCTGAGTGCTAGGATTAAAAGCATGCACCACCAGGCCCATTCTGGCTTATATTATCTAACTCTTAAATTTTACTATTTTCAAAGATTTACTTTTCTCCTTTTTCCTACAGGAGCTGCTGCTCAAGAAGTTATCAAAATAATCACCAAACAATTTGTAATTTTTAATAATACTTACATCTATAGTGGCATGTCACAAACTTCTGCAACTTTCCAGTTGTAGAATAAGCCCCACGTGTAATATGTTAATAATCGAATAAGCCCCATGTGTAATAGGTTAATGGTTGAAACTGTAATTGTCTTCATATTGTACTTTAGTTGTAAAAATCTGTTAAAGGAGACCAGTCATTGTTTCCTTAATAAACATTTTTCTTGTTTGTAATATATTCTTGTTGTTTGGGGTAGTGGGGAGAAAGCAGTCATTTTCTCGAAGAATAAAAGCTATCTCTTTATAACTTAGTTCATTAATACTGGCTTGCTATTTTGTAGTTACGTGTCATAGACATATCTGTTTCATTAGAGTAAAAAAAATTAACCATCTTAACCAATTGAAGATGTGGATTTTAGCTGTGGACATTTTAAGATCATTATTTGTTAAAATAGAATTTTAAAAGAGGCATTTCAGAATGTGTAATTTTATCAGAAAACAAAACCATTTCCTCATAGTGTCATTCATTATATATAACTAAATATTTTGCCACTATACTTGTTGAAATTTCATAGGGTTGTCCCATTTGTAAATTTCATTTTAATTAATAATCAGATAGGAATAATAGCATTTACCATCATGTTAGATGGGAAAGAAAATTCCATAAGGTGAGGAATAGTAGCAAACTAGAAATACAGAAATGGAAGCAGGGCTCAGTTTCTGACTTATGTGTAGCTGGCTGACCGTATTAATGGGACTGTCAGTATCTTAAGGCCCTTAAACTGCCTGGTATAATAATCATCAAAGGCAGTCTCCTGTGTGAGAACCTCTTATATTTGACAAGAGTGGGGACAGCTGATAGGGCTTTTATTTTCTTGGATACTGGTGTGTCGTTTTTGCTTGGCTGCCTGTTAAGTGACTTTCTCACAGCCATGAACTGCCCTCTGACAGTACTTCCCTTCATCTCCCAACACAGTCCTATTGGATGGATTCTGTTAGAAAACATTACACCTAGACCACATTTAAGACTCAAGACCACATTAAGACACTGGTTCTTGGGTCTACACAGTGAGAAGTTAGCTTGGCCAGAACCAAAAATTGTGGTTTAGGAATTCACCCAGTGACTGCTTTAGTGTAGTGAGAGTGTCCGTCCATGGAATGCACAATGTAATTGAAGAAAGCCTGGCGTCAGGCAAGGTCGGGAGGGAGCACAGGTTCCTTTCCAAGAAGGGAGTCCTGAATACTAAGGTGGTAAGGCTACATTACCCTCAAATTGGAACTTCCTCCACTCTAAAACCCGGCACCACGCCCTGGCCACCTTCCTCCCTCAGCACACTAGGACCAGCCCAGTTGCTGCTATGAATGAGTGGAGGCTCTGGGTGCCCGCAGGTGCCCGGCCGGAAGTCCCGCCCAGCAGATGTCAACCTGGCTCGCGTTGGGTGGGAAACCCAGTCAGGCGTGGTAGTGCGGGTTTCCTCGGGGGAAGAGCTGCTGCGGGGCCGAGCAGCTTCGCGGCTCCAGGGTGAGGGCCACAGCCTCTGCCTCCCGGTTTCGGGGGTAGCCTCAGGCCAGCCCAACCTTGCCTGTCGCCTGCTGGGGCAGGTGGGCTCCTGCCCTCAGAGCTGTGGTGCTGGCGTGGCCCTGCCTAACTGGCTCACCTCAGGGGACGGCGTGAGCCGAGGGCCAGGGCTTTCCTGGGCTGGCGCCGGGCCAGGCCGCGGTTGCCACAACCTGTGTGAGACAAGAGCGCCACGCCCTGATTAGTCGGGCGTGCGTCTGGGTACGCCGGTGCCGCTCCAGGTGACTGCGGGGTGTGGACAGCGGCGGTCCACAGGGCATTTCGTTTGTGAGAACCACCACAGCACCACGTGTCCCGGGAACCTCCGCCGAAGCGCGAGCCTTGGGAACCGGGTGGGTGCTCCCGTGAGGCCTGCCAGAGCCGGGCTTGGGGCAGTGCCCGGTGCCCCGCGGAGAACTGTGGAGAAACGCCTGTGGGACCGCCCGCCCTTGTTAGAAGACAGCTCTTTAGGTGAGCCAGGCCGCGGCAGCCTCGAGCGAGAGACAGGGAGCGGCCAAGGCAGCCTTAACGCTTGGGACGATGATGGACACGGGCAGGAGAACCTGGGCGAGGGTGAAGGTTTTGGGCCCCCACATCCTATCCGTCCTGAACTGGTTCCTGTTACCCTCAGAGTATTTGCTGGGACCCGAATGGAATGACTTAAAACTTTTGGAGCAGAAAACTGACAGTGCAAGTTACACATTTGCCTTTTTGCTCCCATTAGAGATGCTCCCATTTTAGATCCCATTAGAAAACGTTTTTGTGTTTTTTTCCCCCCATGAGAACACAAATTATCACTCATCATTGGTGATAATATATGATTCCAAGGCAGACGTCCACCTTGAACAACTTGCAAACAGTTAATGCTAGGATTTTCAGCTCTGCCAGCCCCACCCGGAAAGATGTTCTGTCTCTCATGGGGAGGGACAGAAACATAGGTTTTTGTTTTTGTTTTTTGTTTTTTTACACAAAACTTTTTTTTTTTTGATTTCATATCATCTAAAGGTCATTTTATTTTCAGTCTTTTGATTGG